>PVLD010032875.1:0-14205 GCA_004027595.1 Dinomys branickii
AGATACTCCCTACCTAGTGACCTGGGTGAGGTGTGTAAGACCGCTCCCCCGCCCTCCCAGGGTTCCCTGCAGGTATAGGGATGGATCTCCTCCCCCACTCGGTGATCTGGTCGCGAGCGCCGATATCTCACCAGTTATTGGAGTCCCTGCAGGCATGAAGGTTCCAAGGTGCCAGTCTATCCTTTGGGGCTTTCTGCGCAGCCCGCCCGATGCGCGCGAAATGTGGGACTGCTGGGCGTTGCCGCCGCCAAAAAGCTGATCTCTGTCGGGAGTCGCCGGAGAGCTGCGCCGGCTCGGGAGGCGGGAGGGACCGAGCTGTCTGTGTTCTCAGGGCGTTCGGACCCAGCCAATCTTCCTCCCCGCGCGGAGCATCTCTGGCTCCCAGTGTTTGGGGCCCTCCGCGCGGCCTGCCCGATACGCACGAAACGTGGGACTGCCGGGCGTCTCCGCCGCTAACAAGCCGATCTCTGTCGGGAGTCGCCGGAAGGCTGCACTGGCTCGGGAGGCGGGAGGGACCGAGCTGCCTGCGCTCCCAAGGCGTTCGGACCCAGCCAAACTTCCTCCCCGCACGTAGCGTCCCTGGCTCCCAGCGTTTGGGGCTTTCCGCGCGGCCTGCCCGATACGCGCTAAATGTGGGACCGCCGGGCGTTGCCGCCGCCAAAAAGCCGGTCTCTGTCCGAGCGTGGGTCTCCGAAGCTGAAGCTTCAGTTGCTGGAACGAGGGCTTGGGCCAAGATTGTGTTTGAAGCAGTGGCTTCCTCTTTCTCCGTCTCTTCTCCCTCCGACTGTGCCACGGCTGCACTCTGATCCTTTCGTCCAGGAGAGGTTTTGCTTGGTCTTTTCTAGGGCTTCAGTTCCCATTTCAGATCCTTCTTGGATTCAGGTACACACCTCTCTCCTTTCTGTCTTCATATTGCTATATTCCATTGTCTGGGTGGTAATCCTCTAGGAGGTTCTCTCTCTGCTGCCTACCTGGTCGCCATCTTCCCGGAAGTCTCCAGACTTCTCAATATAAACCCTCAAGTCAAGGAGAGCTTGGAGTGAAATATTTGAAATGAAAACAACTTTCAACCCAGATTGATGTACCCTGCAAAACTATCTTTCAAAACTGATGGAGAAATAAGATACTTCCATGACAAAGAACACCTGAGGAAATTCATGAACACCAAACCAATACTCCAGATTATTATGAAAGATATTCTAGAAAGAGATAATAAGGATTACCCTTCCATAAACCCCAACATAATCAATGCACCAGGAAAGGCAAACATTAAAGAGGAGGGAAAAAGGAATCCAACAACAGGAAAATAATGTGACAAGGATAAGTCAATACATGTCAGTTACAACTATCAATTTTAATTGTCTCAATTCAACAAGCCAAAGAAGCAGACTGGCAGAAAGAATCAAACAGAAAGATCCAATAATATGCTGCATAGAAAAACTACTTTTAATTTTTAAAAATTCATTTGAAAGTCAAAGGATGGAAAAGAATACTCGATGCAACAGCAACTTGGAAAAAAGCAAGGGCAGGTATTCTATTTGCAGACAAAGTGGATTATAAGCTGATTGCAGACACAGGGAGTCACTACATCTTTGTAAAGGGAACAATCTGAGTGGAAGATGTAACAATTATAAATATATATGTACCAAATATCAGCAAACACAACTATATAAAACAAATACTAATGGACATGAAAAATTCAAATGAGCACTAATAAAATTGCAATAGGGGACTTCAGTACTCACTGAACCAAATTTATGAACAAATGGACTTAGTAGAAGTCTACAGAGTGTTCTGTACCACATCAGAATACACACTGTTCTCAGCTCCACATTTGATGTTCTCCAAAATAGACCACATATTAGCCCATAAAATATTATTAAGTAAATGCAAAGGAATTGAAAATATCCCATGCATATTGTTATGGGATAATTTTTGCAAGGGAATATAATATAATACAGGACACATAATTTATAAGATTATTTATAATAGTCACCCAAAGAATGATATACAAAAGACTGCAGGAAATCTGTTCACACAACATAGACCAAGAATCCAGCTAAGGGCCTGGATCCTGTGATAATGTCCTGCATGAGTACAACTTACAACCTAGAGCTCATACCAATGCTTCCCATGAATCCAACTGGAAGCGCAGAGCCCATAACAGTATCTCATGCAGGCCTGTTTCACAGATCTGCACTAGGAAGGCCCAAAGATCAGTGGTGGAATCTAGAAAGTTTGTATCAGCAGGATGAAGGATCTGTGCTAGTAGGCTGAAGGATCTGCATTGGAGGCAGGAAGCAATGCTCAGAAGAACAAGAGCTCCCCCAAAAGATACCATAGCCATTCTTAGTCTTGAGCTCCTCCAATGATCAAGATGGCCGAGTTCCCATCAGGGAAGCCAACACAGCAAGCTTCTCTAGGAGACAAGCAGTGCACCATCTTCCCCTCTGGAGCCAGAAAGCACTGCTCAAAGTGAGGACCAGAGCTCCCCCAAAGCGAACCAAAGCCATTCTCAGTGCCAGTGAGGTCCCAATCTCCTCGGAGGATGAAAACAGCCAAGTTCACCTGGAAAGCCAGCATGACGAGCTCCTCCAAAAAAAAAACCAACAGCTCCTTACAGCTTCAACCAGCTCCAACAGCCTTTCTCCACTCCCAACAGCCTCTCACCTCCCAACAGCCTTTCAGGTCCCAACAGCCTCTTTAGTTCCCAAAAGCCTTTCTTCATCTTCTCCAGGTCTGCCTCTTATGCTGCTGGAAACAATCCTCCGGTGGGCCTCCTACACCCAGCACCATGTTTACTCAGTTCAGCTAGGGGTTATAAGTTGACCACCACTTATCAATCCACTACACATATTATCAGAGTATAATGCATTGAAATTGGAAATCAGTGGCAAAAGAAAGCACGAGAACTTCATAAACATAGAAATTGAATGACATCCTCATAAACAACCAGGGGATCACAGATAAAGTTAAGAAATTAGACAGTTTTTACAGTTAAGCACTAATGCCAATATAACAAACTGGAATTCTTGGGACATAAGAAAGCAGTCTGTTATGGTTGATACATTGTCAACTTGCTAAGTCCAGAGGAAGCCAGGGCACTTACTTTGTACACATCCTGAGCCTGTGGAAGAGGAGGGCATGGAGATTGTGTGAAAGCTACATGCCCCCTGGGTGGGGAGTAACCTGTTTACAAGGTAAGGGAAGGAGAGAGGCTGCTTGCCTGACATTCCTCCCTTTTGCTGGTTGTATTTGCTGTGCTCTGCTGTCCTGAACAGTTTGCGCTCTGCCTTGTGCGACTCTGCCTCAGAACCAACCAAGTATGGACTGAAACCTCCATGAACTGTAAGCTAAATAAACGTTTCCTTCCTTCATTTTGGGCGTTGGGTATTTTGTCTCAGCAATGAGAGAAAAGTAACCAAGACACAGTTCTACGACAGAAATTGATAGTAGTGAATAAAAACTACTATAAATGTTTGGGAAAACAGAACAAACTCAAATAAACAACTTAATTTTAAACTACAAGATTCTAAAAAAGAAGAGCAAGTCAAGCCCAAAGCTCCTGTAAGGGAGAAAATAAAGATCAAAATAGAAATTAATTCAATGCAGACTAAGAAAACAATACAAAGAATAAATGAATCAAAGAGTTGGTTCTTTGAAAGATTAATTAAATCGACAAACCCTTAGCCAACTTTATGAAAAACAGGAAAGAAAAGACTCAAATTCACACAATTAGGAATTAAAAGGATTAAGTCACAACAGATCCTGCAGAAATACCGAAGATCATCTATACTTACAAGAACTTGTACTCTAGTAACATGGAAAATATAAAAAAAGGGACAGATTCCTAGATACATACTTGAAGAACTCTTACTCTACTAAAATGAAAAATGCAGAAGAAATGGACAGATTCCTAGATACATATGAATTACCAAAGCTGAATAAAGAAGATATAAAAATTCTAAATGAACAAGTAAGAGTGGATAAGGTTGAAGATGTAATTTAAAACCTCCCAACAAAGAAAAACCCAGGCCCTGATGGATTTACTACTCAATTCTATAAGAAATTTAGAGACCTAATATGACTACTCCTCAAACTCTTTAATGAAATGCAAAGGGAAGTGGTACTCCCAAATTCATCCCTGGAATCATATATTACCTTCATAACCAGATCAGAGAAGGACCCAAGGAACAAAGAGAAGTATAGGCCAATCTCCCTAATGAATGTGGATGCAAAACTCCTCAATGAGATACTGGCAAAATGCAGCAAATAATCAAGATGGTTATCCATCATGACCAAGTAAGATTCATCCCAGGGATTTGCAACATATGCAAATCAATAAATCTAATAACCATGTTAACAAAGCTAAGGGAAAAAACATATGATCATCTCAATAGATTAAAAAAAAGCATTTCATTGTCTAACGTCCATTCTTATTAAAAACCCTACAGAAAATTGGAATAGATGGTCTTTCTAGTCCAATAGAAATTCCTTTATAAATCTCAATCTGATAAAAGCCATCCATGACAAACAAACAGCCAACATCACACTAAATAGACAAAACCTGAAAACTTCTGACTTAAAATCAGGAACAAGGCAAGGATTCCACCGTCACCACTCCTATTCCATATAGTTCTGGAAACATTATCCAGGCAATTAGACAAGAGAGAGAAATGAAAGCAATAAGACTAGAAAGGAAGAAATTCAGCTATCATTTGCAGATGACATAATACTCTACATAGAAGACTCCAAAAACTCCACCAGAAGACTTGTTGACTTTTTTTTTTTTTTTTTGCGGTACTGGGGATCGAACTCAGGACCCTGCGCTTGCTAGGCAAGCGCTTATTCCACTGAGCTATATCCCCAGCCCCAAGACTTGTTGACTTAATAACCAAATTAAGTGGCACAGCAGGATACAAACTTAACACTCAAAAATCTTTAACATCCCTGTATGGAAATCACAAAGTCACTGAGAGAGAAATTATGGAAACTACATCTTTCAAAATGGCAATGAAAAAAATGAAATATGTAGGAATCAGTCTAACAGAGGAAGTAAATGATCTCTACTTTGAAAACTACAGTACTCTGAAGGATATGGGAAAATCCTCTGGAGGAAATCAGAGAGGAAAGTTAGCCCCTTATGGGTAGGAAGTACTAACATAGTGAAAATGGCCACACTCTGAAAATTGTTATACAGATTTAATGCAATCCCAATTAAAATATGATTAGCATACCTCACAGAACTAGAGAAAACATTCCCAAAATTCAGTTGGAAGTGGAAGAGACTTAGAATAGCAAAAGCAATTCTGAGCAGCAAAGGCAAGTCAAGGTTAATCAAAATCACTGACTTAAAATTCCAGTACAAAGCTACTGTGATAAAAACAACATGGTGCTGACAAAGAAAGAGACATGAGGATCAATGGAACAGATTAGAAGATGTAGACACAATTCTAATTGAGTCACATTATCTTTGACAAAAGTGTCAAACATCTTCACTGGTAGAAAGATAGCATCTTTAATAAATAGTGCTAGAAAATGGCTTTCCACATGCCAAAGATTAAAACTGGACTCCTGTTTTTCACCATGCGTAATACAAAAATCAAAATGGATCAAAGTTCTAAATATTTTAAAAGAAACACTAAATCTTGTGGAAGAGAGAATAGGTAGAACTGAAGACATTGGTGGAGGTAAATATTTTATGAAGAAAATCCCAATTTGAGAGAAACTATCACAAAGAATGAAAAAATGTGATCTCATCTTATTAAAAAGTTTTTGCACAGAAAAAGAAATTACCAACAGAGTGAAAAAACAAGCCACATAGTGCTGAAAACTTTGGACCAGTTGTTTGTCAAATGATTAATACCTGGAACATATAAAAAAAACTAAAACATAATGTCCCTCAAATTTAAAGACCCAATCCAAAAGTGGGCATCTAAATGAATACCCACTTCTCAGAGGAAGAAGTAAAATAATATACATGTGTATATAAAACCACACCGAGATTCCATCCTACTCCAGAAAGAATGGTTATTATCAAGAGATCAACCAATAACAAATAGTAGATGGGATGTGGAGCAGAAAGATTCCTTCTACAGTATTGGTGGGAGTATGGACTGGTGCAACAACTGTGGAAATAAGTGTGGAGATTCCTCAAAAAAATAAGAATAGAGGTTCTTTTTGCTCCAGTTATTCCCTTCTGGGTATCTTCCCAAAAGAATTAAAAGCATCATACCACAGTGGTACATACAAATCTATGTTTCTGATTTCTTGGGTTGAATTGCTGTTTTCTCTGGCTCTGCAATTGACTGATTATTGTGCAACTTTTCATCTCTGATCATCTGAGACAATCTATTATATTTCCTCTTACATAAATATTTACATCCTATCAATTCTTTTTCCATGAATAAATTTCACCCATGAAAAAGTATTTTATTGTACCAATTTGAATGAACTGAGAAGTTCTAATCCAGTGAACAAAACTCAAAAAGGGGACTTCTGGGAAGATGGCGACCAGGTGAGCAGCAAAGGAGCCATCCTCCTTGATAAACACCACCAGCTCGAGACAGACTTGGCGAGCGTGAATGCCGGGACCTCAGCTGGGAAGTGCAAACTGAACGTATTTCTCTGAGCTGCCGGGGGAGATGCGGTAGGGCGGCTCAAACTGCCCTGGCGAGACGCGGGAAAGCCCCAGACGCTGGGAGCAAGGTAAAAAGAAAACCCACAAATTGGGAAAAAAATCCTAGCTGGCTCTCCCCAGACAAAGGTCTTCTATATAGAACATACAAAGAATTAAAAAACATGTACCTGACCAAATTCAAAGACCCAATCCAGAAATGGGCATCTGAGATGAATACACACTTCTCAGATAAAAAATTACAAATGGCAAATAAATATATGAGAAAATGTTCAACATCTTTAGTCATTCCAGAAATGCAAATAAAAACAACATTGAGATTTCATCTCACCCCAGTGAGACTGGCCAGTTTTAAAAAATCCAATAACAAATGCTGGCGAGGCTGTGGAGAAATAGGGACTCTACTGCACTGCTCGTGGGATTGCAGACTGGTGAAACCACTGTGGAGAGCCGTTTGGAGATTTCTCACCAAACTAGGTCTAGAGGTTCCATTTAAACCAGCTATTCCCCTTCTGGGTATTTTCCCAGAAGATCTGAAAACATCATATCACCATGATATATGTGCACCCATGTTTATAGCAGCGCAATTTGTAATAGCTAAATTGTGGAAGCAACCCAAATGTCCATCCACAGAGGACTGGATTAAAAAACTGTGGCATTTTTATATAATGGAATATTACTCAGCTATAAAGAGGGACAGATTTGGGGCCTTTGTAGGCAGATGGTCACAATTAAACACCATACTCATAAGTGAAATAAATCAGAGGTACATATGCAAGCAACGTATTGTGTCACTGGTGTAAGAACCTGAGGGTGGGAATATAAACTAAGAGGTGTGTAGGAAATCTGCTCAAAAGTAAAGAACAGATGGGATGAGGGAAAGGAGAAAAGGAAGAAAGAGGCAAATATGTATCTATGTATGTATGTACATATGTGGAGGATGGCTAACATGGTTCCACTATTGTCTTCTGTCACTTTATGGTAAGGAATAGTTGATGACTGTTTGTTTGATCAATCTTGTATGTCTATATGTGTTTTCCTGAGCATACATTTTGAAGTTATCAATATGTAATGCAATAACCATTGTTGGTTCCCTGTTGCTTTGTCTATAATTTAATTTTGATTGTACTGTTATTGTGCTACTTTGTGTCTCTTTGTTAATGCTTTCCTCTTTTTTATTGATGTTGTTCTTTTTCTTTTACACCTTAATAAATAAATAAATAAATAAATAAATAAAACCAATAACAAGTGTGGGTGAGGCTGTATGGAAAAAGGAATGCTTTCACACTGTTGGTGGGAGTGTAAATTGGTACAACCACTATTCTAATAACTATGAAGATTATTCCAAAGAAAACTAAAACTAGAGGTTCTATTTGACCTGCTGTTATTCTTCTAAGTATCTTCTTGCAAAAGTTAAATGCCCACCAACCATTGAATGGATAAAAATAATGTGGTATCTATATACGGTGGAGTACTACTCTGCCATCAACAAGAACAAACTTGAATCATTTTTAAGTAAATGGAAGCATCTCAAGACCATAATTAAGTGAAATAAATCAGACACACATGTTTAAATAGTATATTGTTTCTGTTGTGTCAGAAACCCAAGGGGATAAATCAGGAGCCAAAGGGGAGATAGATATTGGGAAGTAGGAAGAATACGTTCCAATGGGGAAGAGGACAAGGGCGGGGGTAGGGAGAAGAGAAAAAAAGGAAAAGGGATTTTAAAAAGAGAATGAAAGGGAAAAACATATACAAATTTTTCGAAATGAGGAGGGGAAGAGGAAGCAGGATTGAAGTGAGGTGAGAATGGGAAAAAGAGAGGAATTAAGAAATATTATGTACAGGTACAAATTCCCTAAGATGAATATGATCACTATGTGGAAAATATGTATGAATAAAAAATCAAGGCTAAAAATATGATAAACACAACAATGTGGCTATTTTCTTATTATCAGGTACTCCTGGATGTGGAAATACTACTATTAAAAATATACTATCAAAGGAAAATACATGACAGAATCAACACCAAATCTATTTCAGTGTTTAGCCTCCACTTCTTTGGTTTGTTCATAAACTCTCTGCCTACCCCTATGTTTTCAAGATTTTTACCTACTTTCTCTTCCAATAGATTTAGTGTTTCTGGTTTAATACTGAGATCTGTGATCCATTTTGACTTGAGTTTGGTGCATGGTGATTGACTTGGGTCTATTTTCAGTCTTTGGCAAGAGGCAAGCCAATTTTTCAACCACCATTTATTAGAGAGGCTATCTTTCTTCCAGTGAGCTTGTTTGGCCTCATTGTCAAAGATTAGGTGACTGAGTGTGTTTGGGTTGTGGCCGCATCTTCCAGACTGCTCCATTGATCCTCAGGTCAGTTTTGTAGCCAGTATCAGGTTGATTTTATTACAGTAGCTTAGAAGTATAACTGGAGGCCAGGGATTGTGATTCCACCTGACTTGTCCTTGTTGCCCAGGATTTCTTTTGCTTTCTGGGTCTCTTCTGGTTCCAGATAAATTTAAGGAATGTTTTCTCTAGATCTGTGAGGTATGCTAATGGTAGTTTAATGGGAATTTCATTGAATCTGTACAACAATTTTGGTAGTATGGCCATTTTCACAATGTTGGTTTTTCCTATCCATGAACAAGGAATATTTTTCCATTTATTGAAGTCCTCTTCAACCCCTTCTTTCAGAGTACTGTAGTTTTCACTGAATAGATCTTTGACTTCTTTTGTTAGACTGCTTCCTAAATATTTCAATTTCTTGGATGTTATTGTGAAAGATATGGTTTCCTTAATTTCTCTCTCAGTCTGTTTGTTGTCTGTGTATAGGAATGCTATTGATTTTTGAGTGTCGACTTTGTATCCACCTACACTGCTGAATTTGTCCATTAATTCAAGGAGTCTTCTTATGGAGTTTTTGGGGTCTTCCATGTAAAGTATCATGTCTTCTGCAAACAGTGATAATTTTACTTCTTCCTTTCCTATCCTTCTTTCTTGTATTTCTCTCTCTTCTCTAATTGCTCTGACTAATGCTTCCAGCACTATGTTGAATAGGAGTGGTGACCACAGTGGACATCCTTGTCTTGCTCCTGACTTTAAAGTGAAAGCTTTTAGTTTTTGTCCATTTAATGTGATGTTGGCTGTTGGTTTGTCATAGATGGCTTTGATCAGATTGAGGTAAAGGCCATCTATTCTTATTTTCTCTAGGGTTTTTATCATGAATGCATGTTAGACTTTGTCAAAAGCTTTTTCTGCGTCTATTGAGATGATCATGTGGTTTTTCTCTTTGGCTCTATTGATATGGTGTATTACAATGATTGATTTGTATGTATTGAATGATCCCTGCATTCCTGGAATGAATTCAACTTGGTCATGGTTATAATTTTCTTTATGATTTGCTGCATTCTATTTGCTAGTATTTTATTGAGTATCTTTGCATCTGTGTTGATTAGGCAGATTGGTCTGTAGTTCTCTCTCTTGGTTGGGTCTTTCTCTGGTTTTGGTATCAGTATAATACTTGCTTCCAGAAATGAGTTAGAGAGAATTGCTTCCTTTTCAATTTCATTGAAAAGTTTGAGGAGTGTGGCATCAAATCTTCTATGAATATTTTATAGAATTCTGCTGTGAATCCACCAGAGCCTGGGTTTTTCATTGTCAGTAAGTTTTTAATAGTGTTTTCAATCTCATTAATTGATATTGGGTTGTTCAACATTTCTATATCTCCTTGGTTAAACTTTGGTAATTCATACATTTCTAGGAATCTGTCCATTTCTTCTGAGTTTTCTACCCTATGGAAGTAAAGATTTTCAAAGTAGGTATTAATGATCTTTTGAATTTCTTTAGGATCTGTAGTGATTTCATCCTTTTTATTCCTTATTACATGAATATGAGTTTTTTCCCTTTTTTTTGATAAGGTTGGCTAGAGGTTTATCAATTTTATTTATTCTTTCAAGGAACCATCTCTTTGATTCATTTATTTTTGTAGGGTTTTCTACATCTCAATTGCATTAAATGCTGCCTTGATTTTTATAACCTCCTCCCATCTTTGGGCTTTGGGCTTGACTTGTTCTTTTTCTAAAAGTTTGAGGTGCAGCATTAGGCTGTTTAATTGTTCACTTTCTGTTTTCCTTATGTGTGTGTTCACCACTATAAATTTCCCTCTGCTTCCATTGCATCCCACAGAGTCTGATAAGTTATATCTACATTTTTGTTTCTTTGTATGTATTTTTTAATTTTTTCTTTAATTTCTTCTGTGAAGCATTTCTTGTTCAGGAGGTTGTTATTTAATTTTGAAGTGTTTATGGCATTTTTGGAGTTCCTTTTGTTGTTAATTTCCAAATTCATTGCACTGTGGTCAAATAATATGCATGGGATAATTTCAGTTCTTTTGCATTTAGGTAGGTGTGGTCTATGGGCTAGAATGTGGTTTATTTTAGAGAAAGTCCCATGTGCAGCTGAGAAAAATATGTATTCTGATGTTGTGGGGCGGAACGCTCTACATACATCTACTAAGTCCATTTGTTCACAGATTTGGTTCAGATCTGTTATTTCCTTGCTGATTTATTTGTCCAGTTGGCCTCTCTTTATGTCAAAGGGGTGGGGGGTTTCCCCTATTACAATAGTGTTATTAATTATTTGGGTTTTTGTATCTGTTAAGATCTGTCTTATGTAGTTTGGTCCTCCAATATTTGGTGCATACATGTTCAGGATTGTTATCTCTTCCTCTTGCAGTTTTCCCCTGACAACTATGTAGTGGCCTTCTTTATGTCTTTTATTTGTTCTCGGCTTGAAGTTTACATTGTCTCCAAACATAATAATTCACCTGCTTTTTTCTGGGTTACTGTTGCATGAAGAATTATTGTCCATCCTTTGACTTTTGGTGTATGTATTTCCTTTTGAGTAAAATGTATTTTCTCTATACAGCATATCACTGGACTGTGTTTCTTAATCCACTCTGCCAGTGTGTTTCTTTTGACTAGTTAATTGAGGCCATTTATATTTACAGTTATAACTGATATGTGTTGGCTTGTTATTGTTATGTTATTACTTGCTGTTGGTTTCCTACTTTTTCTACCTGTTTAGTTGCTTTCTCTTCTTGAGGATTCCTTTCTATTGGCCTTGAAACTGCAGTCATTTTTTCTCTTTGTGAAATATATTTTAGTAGTCTTTATAAGGATGGTTTAGCACTCATGAACACTCTTTGGTTGTTCTTTGCCATGGAAATATTTTGTTTTTTGTTTCTCCATTAAACTTGAAGGATATTTTGGATACATCAGTCTTGGTTGGAAGCTGTTTTGCCTTAGAACCTGTAATACTTCACTCCAAGCTCTGGATTGGACTGTTTGTGTTGAGAAGTCTGTTGTGATTCTGATGGGTTTTCCTTTATAGGCGATCTGTTTCTTTTCTCTAGCAGGTTTTAACAAGCTGTTCTTTTGCTAGAGATCTGGGATCTTGAATATTATATCTCTGGGTGTATTTTTATTATGGCTATGACTAGTAGGAGTTTTATATGCCTCATTTATTTGTACAGATCTCCAGTTGTTTCCATGCTTGGGAAATTTTCTGCTATTATTTTTGCAAATATACTTTTTATGTCATTTGTGTTGCCTCCTGCCATTTCACTGACTCCTATTTGTCTGACATTATTTCTCTTTGCCTAGTCTTGCAGCTGTTGAATTGATTTTTTTTCCTCAATCCTTGTGATTTTAAGAGATTCTTCCTTTCACATCCACTAGTTGCCATGCTGTCTTCAAAATCTGAAATTCTATCTTCAGCTTCATTTAAGCAGTTTTGCAAGCTTTCAATGGAAGTTTTGATTTCCTGGAAATCTCTTTGAGTCTGTTCCATGCGTTCTAGTCATTCCTATATTGTTCATTTAACAATTCTCTGAGTCGCCTATGTTCATCTATTTTTTAATATATTTCTCCTCTAGATGTGCTGAGCAGTTCTTTCATTATTATTTTCATTTCATTTCTTTCCTGAGAGATTAATTCTGATCTGATCTCTTCTATGGCTTGATGGAGTTGTTTCTTTTCTTCCATTGCAATTATTTCAGGAATTTCAGGTGTGTGCTTACCAAGATGTACTATGTCAATGTCTCCTGGACTTGTTCTGAGTGGGTTGGAGCTCTGAGATTGCATTTTAGTCCTTCGTCTTGTCATGTTTTGTGCCAGAGGCAGAATACTCAGTCTTCCTCTTCTCTGGCAGCTCAGTAAAGGTCTCTAGTGTCCCTAGTTTTCCTAGTTGTCAGGCTTGCCTCTCAGTGTCCAGTAAGATGCGCTGCTTAGTCTGGGGTCTTCTCGCAGATAGTGAAGTGTACCTAGTTCTCCCAGGTCTCAGATGCAAACTGATACGTCAACTGATGGCAGACAGTCTGATCCAGTGTCCCCTTGCAACTCAAGTCATGCATATGATCCAGAATCGGGCTGAGCTGGTGGCACACTAAGGATCAGTGGTCCTGTGTCCCCAGGGAGTTCAGGGCCTAGGAAGAACCTAGACACGAATTGCAGGGTCAACAGTTTGTGGACCACCTGATTTTGCATCTCCAGGCAGGTCAGGGTGTGCACAGGAGCCAGATGTGGGCTGCACTGCTGCTCATCAGTGACCACTGTGTCTATGACCTCCAGAAGGCCTGGGCACAAGTAAAGCCCAGACAAAAACTGCAATGCTAGCAGTGTGGACTTGGTACCTCCAGCAGCCCAAGACATATGCAGGGAGGATGCAAACATGAACCCCAGTGTTAGCAGGTCCTGGGCCTTCTGAGTGAGGACCTCCTGTCTGCACTGGGCGCACAGAGGGTGGAGACTCAGACTATAATGGCAGCGGGGTCATGGGTTGCCTGTTCTGCCCACAGGAAGTAGATGGGAAATACCTGATTCTCTTGGCATTCAGATGCAAACCATGGTGTCAGCGGGTCATGGACTGCCTGATTCTGCCAATCCATTTAGATTTAAATATGCATGTATGTAATGTAGAGGTAAGGAGAGGGTAATTAAAGAGATTAAAATTAGTTGTATACTCTCCTTTACACTTTATCACAAGATCTTTTTGAGTTTTTTTTTACTTTTTAAAATTTTTTTATTTTAAAAACATAAAAGTACAAAAACATATTGACAAACAGACACCAATTAGCATAAAAAATAGTACAATCACAACTAATCTATAGACAAGGTGATATGGTCTCAACAGTGGTTATTGCTTTATCCATTGATATCTTCGAATTGTAAATGTATGAACCCATATAGAGACATGCAAATTTAGTCAGACAATTAATCCTCTCAACAACAGAAAAAACACAAAAACCAAAAATCCAAAGACAAGAAACAAAACAGGCAAACAACAACAATAGCAACAACATCAACAACAACAAAAAACACCACTAGTTGCTGCTTTACATATTGATATCTTCGAAGTGTGTGTTCAGGATAACACATACAGACATACAAGATTAATCAAATATCCTGTCATCAATTATTGCTTAGCATTAAGTGATATAATACAATAGTAGAACCATGTTAGCCCTCCTGCATATATGTATATTCATATATACATACATACATTTTTGTC
>PVLD010032876.1:0-14203 GCA_004027595.1 Dinomys branickii
GAGAGAGGTGTGTACCCTGAACCCAAGAAGGATCTGAAATGGGAACTGAAGCCCTAGGAAAGACCAAGCAAAACCTCTCCTGGAGGAAAGGATCGGAGGGCCACCGCGGCACAGTCGGAGGGAGAAGAGATGGAGAAAGAGGAAGCCACTGCTTCAAACACACTCTTGGCCCAAGCCCTCGTTCCAGCAATCGCAGCTTCAGCTTTAGAGACCCACGCACATGGAAGCCTCCCGACTCGGCCCGGGGAGAGCGGAGTTCCAAGAGCTGGTCCAGGTCTGGAGAGGAGAGGGCGCAGCCAGGAAAAGAGGCAATGGTGGTTGGGAACTGTTGTCAAATCCAGTATGAGGATGAGAGGTTGCAACAGCCACAGAAGTGGAGTCCCCACCCTGCAGCAACCTTCCTAATCAGCACCTGGAGGCAAGGTGGAGCCAGAGCAGCCAGTACACATCCCACCACACCCAGCTCTATGCCTGCCTCGAGGCTGTGGCCTCCTGCCTCCACTGTGTGGGCAGCTGCCAGTGGGGAGCTCGGGGGTGCATCGGCAGCAACATCAGAGCCACAGCAACTCCCAGGGATGCAGCCAAGGAACAAACGGGAACTGGAGCACAACAGCAAGAGAGAGCTGCAGATGGAGGTGGATCACACGGCCCCACGCCCTTCTCACTCCAACACCAAGCAGGAAGCATGAACTGAGTTACTGGGGTTCAGCTCCCACCCTGAACGCCCTCTGTGAGCACCCTGAGCCTCGGCAGCCTGCGCAATCACCACCTGTTCCTGACAGCAATGGGACGAGTTCATGGGCTTCAGGACTCATCCCAAACTACTAATACGAGCAACAAGAGTGTCTCCATACTGCTTGCATATATGAACCTTGTATGAACCCATGGCGACTGGGTAGGCAGCAGAGAGAGAACCTCCCAGAGGAATGCCACTCAGACATAGGAATATAGCAACATGTGAAGGACAGAAAGGAAAGAGGTGGATATCCTGAACTCGAGAAGGATCTGAAATGGGAACTGAAACCCTCGGAAAGACTAAGCAAAACCTCCTCTGGAGGAGATCAGAGATCTGCCATGGCGCAATTGGAGGGAGACGAGATGGAGAGGGAGGAGGCCGCCCTCCAAGCACACGCTTGGCCCATGCCCTCGTTTCGACATTCACAGCTTCAGCTTCGGAAACCCATTGCCCAGCTGCAAGAGGTGGGGAACGGTAATGCTGGAGATCAGAAGGAGGTGGGAGGAGAAGAAAGGGCCTCTGGCATCAAGGCAACAGGACAGAGCCAAAAGGGTCACAGAGGGCGCCCCGATGGGGGCATGTGCCCCACGGCTGCTCTGCAGTGGGCCCTGTGGCTGCTCCGCTGTGGGCCCCGCGGCTGCTCTGCAGTGGGCCCCGTGGCTGCTCCGCAGTGGGCCCCGCAGCTGCTCCTCTGTGGGCCCCACGGATAATCCACAGTGGGCCCCGCGGCTGCGCTGCAGTGGGTCCCGTGGCTGTGCTGCTGTGGGCCCCGTGGATGATCCACAGTGGTCCCCGTGGCTGCTCTGCTGTGGGCGCCATGGATGATCCCCAGTGGGCCCCGCGGCTGTGCCGCTGTGGGCCCCATGGCTGCACCACTGTGGGCCCCGTGGCTGCTCCGCTGAGGGCCCGGCTCAGGGCACCTCATGGACTGGACCCACCCCCACCCATAGCACGATGACATGGTGGAGCCAGGTGGTCTGCTGTGAGCATGTGTGCTTTCCCACCTCTGACCATGGCAGTTTGTATACACCCATGTATGTTATAGTATAGTCTGAGGCAGCTATATCTCTTCCCAAGGTGAGAGTCCAAGGATTTAGATAAACACAGGAGTACAGTTATTATCACAGGGAAGATGACTGATTGAGTGGTAGGGCAATGGAGATGAGGGAAGAGAAAAACTGAATGATCAAATGGGCCATCATCTGTGTAACTGAGTAGCAAAGTTGAAGGTAACATTATGTAGGACAGCATCCAGAGCTAATTCTCTTCTATGTTCTCTATAATTCTGTATTTCCTCAATCGTTTTTGTATTAACAGAAGTGCAGATAACTTTATATTATACAGCATCCAGTGCAAATTCCCTACTATCTTATCTATAATTTGGTATTTCCTTTAATGTTTTTGTGTTAACTAATGTGAAGATAACTATGTAATACAACATCCAGTGCTAATTCCCTACTATATTCTGTATAACTTCGTATTTTCTGTATTGTTTATGGCTTTTCTGGTTCATATGTCTCCATTCTTTTGTCTTTAAAATAAAATTTAAAAAAAAACAAATTATACAATGTGCAGAATGAAACAAAAGTAGAAATACAACTTACCAAAATCTTTTGAGATGTAATGAAAACAGTCCTAAGATGTAAATTTATAGTGATGTACTCACACATCAGAGAAACAAAATGAGCACAAATAAACAACCCAACACTGTACCCCAAGATTCTAAAAAAAGAATGAATCAAGCCCAGAGCCTAAAGAAGGCAAGAGATTATAAAGGGTAAAAATTAACACAATTGAGATAAAAAATACAAAGAATTAATGAATTAAAGTTAGTTTTTAGAAAGCATAAATAAAATTGATAAACCCCTAGCCAACCTTATTAATAAAAGGAAAGAAAAAACTCAAATTTATACAATAAGGAATGAAAATGGGAAAATCACTACAGATCTAATAGAAGATGACCCATGAACCCACTGCCATTACAGTCTGTGTGTCCACCTTCCGTGCACCTGGGGCAGACAGGAGATTCTGACTGGGAAAGCCCATGAACTGCTAACACTGGGGTTTGTGTTCAGGTCCTCACTGTGTGTGCTCTGCACTACCTGAGGTACTAAAGCAGGCTGCCCATGAACTGTGTGCACTGTGGTTCATGCCTGGACTTTACTTGCACCCTGACCTCCTGGAGGTCACAGAAACAGGCAGTCTGTGATCACCACTGCAGGTCACATCTGGCTACCTGAGCTGCCTGGAGAAACCTGGAATCAGGTAGTCCTCACTGTTGACTCTTTGATTCATGTCTGGGCTCTGCCAGAACCCTGAACTGCCAGGGGACACAGCACCACTGGTCTGTGATTGTTCCACCAGTGCAGCCTGCTTCTGGGTTGTACATGTGCCCTGAGCTGCGAAGGATTAGACAGTCTACCATGGGCTGAGATCACAGTATCACAGTTCGTATCTGAGACCTGGGAGAACTAGGTATACTTAACCATTTCCCAGATGACTCCAGACTTAAAAATGCATCTCAGTGGACACTGAATGGCAAGCCTGACCACCAAGAAAACTAGGGACACTAGAGACCTTTGCTGAGCTGGAGGGAAGAGGAGACTGAGTGTTCTGTCTCTAGCATTGAATATGGCAAGAAGAAGGACTAAAACACAATGTCAGAACTCCACCCCACTAAGACCAAGTCCAGGAGACATCAACATAGGAGAACTTGGTAAACACACACCTGAAATTACTGAAATGATTGCAATGGAAGGAAAGACACAACTCTATCAGGCTATAGAAGAGATCAGATCAGAAATAATCTCTCAGGCAAAAAAAGAAATGACAATAATAATGAAACAATTGCTCAACTCATCTAGAGAGAAATATACAAAAATAGATGAGCATAGGCAACTCATGGAATTGTTAAATGAATAACATAGGAATAAGCTAGAATGCATTAAACAGACTCAAAGAGATTTCCGGAAATCAAAATTTCTGTTGAAAGCTGGCTAAATTGCTTGAATAAAGGTGAAAATAGAATTTCAGAGCTTGAAGACAGCAGGGCAGCTAGCATTCATGAAAGGATTTCTTAAAATCAACAAGGGACCACGAAAAATCAATTCAACAACTGCAAGGTGAGGCAAAGAGAAATAATGTAAGACAAATAGGAGTCAATGAAACAGCAGGAGGTGACACAAATAACATAAAAAGAATATTTGCAGAAATAATAGCAGAAAATTTCTCAAGCATGGAAACAGAAACTGATATACAGGTAAATGATGCATATAGAATGATGACTAGTCATAACCAAAATAAAACCACACCCAATATATAATAAGATCCCAGATCTCCAAAAGAGCAAAAGACAGAATACTAAAAGGTGCTAGAAAAAGGAAACAGATCACCTATAAAGGAAAGCCCATCAGAATCAGAGGAGACTTCTCAAAACAAGCCATCCAATAGAGAAGAGCTTGGAGCAAAGTATTACAGCTTGTAAGACAGTACAGCTTCCAACCAAGATTGATATATCCTGCCAAACTGTCCTTCAGGTTTAACGGAGAAATAAAATATTTCCACAACAAAGAATAACTGAAGAACTTCATAATTGCCAAACCATCCTTACAAAGAGTACTAAAACATATTCTAGACAGAGAAAAAAATGACCACAATTCCAAGAACAACAATAGAAAGGAACCCTCAAACAGAGCAAATAATTAAACAGGTAGAAAAAATAGGGAACAAACAGCAAGTACATAACATGGCAATGATAAACCCCTACATATCAGTTTTTACCATTAATGTAAATGGCCTCAATTCACCAGTCAAAAGAAACAGACTGGCAGAGTGGATTAAGAAACAAAATTCAACAAAATGCTGTATATAGGAAATACATTTTATTGGAAAAGAAATCCATAGACTGAAAGTCAAAGGATGGATAACAACTCTCCATGCAGCAGAAACCCAGAAAAAAGCAGGTGTAGCTATTATGTTTGCAGACAATGTAAACTTCAAATGAAGAACAATCAGAAGAGATAAAGAAGGCCATTACATACTAGTTAGGGGAAAACTGAAAGAGGAAAAGATAACATCATAAGCATGTATGTATCAAATATTGGAGCAACAAACCATATAAGACAAATCTTAACAAACATGAAAAGCCAAATAATTAATAACACTATTGTAATAGGGGACCTCAACACACCATTGACACAAAGAGATAGGTCAACAAGACAAAAAATGGGCAAATAAATAACAGATCTAAACCAAATCTGTGAAGAAATGTACTTAGCAGATGTATAAAGAGTATTCTACCCCACAACATCACAACACACATTTTTCTCAGCTACATATGGGACATTCTCTAAAATACACCACATTCTAAACCATAGAACATACCTACCTAAATGCACAAGAGTTAAAATTATCCCATGTATATTATCTTACCACAGTGCATTGAAATTAGAAATTAATGACAAAAGGAACTCCGAAAACCCCATAAACATTTTGAAATTAAATAACAACCTGAACAACGAATGGATCACAGAAGAAATTAAGGAAGAAATTAAAAATTACCTACAAATGAAAATGTACATAAATAAAACTTACCAGAATCTGTAGCATGTAATCAAAGCAATCCTCAGAGGGTAATTTATAGCGGTGAACTCACTCATAAGGAAAACAGAACAAATACATAGCCTAATGCTGCACCTCAAACTTTTAGAAAAAGAAGAACAAGTCAAGCCCAAAGCCTAAAGAAGGGAGGAGATTACAAAGACCAGGGCAGAAATTAATGCACTTGAGATGAATAAAACACTACAAAAAATAAACGAATCCAAGAGTTGGTTCTTTGAGAGAATAAATAAAATTGATAAACCCCTAGCCAAGCTTATCAGAAAGGAAAGAAAAAACTCAGCTTCATGCAATAAGGAATGAAAAGGTTGAAATCACTACATATCCTACAGAAATTCAAAAGATCATTAAAGCCTACTTTGACAATCTTTACTCTGTTAGGATAGAAAACTCAGAAGAAATGGACAGATTCCTAGATATAAATGAATTAGCAAAGTTGAATCAAGAAGACATAAAAACCCTGAACAACCCAATATCAATTAATGAAATTGAAAGCATGATTAAAAATTGAGTGACAAAGAAAAGCCCAGGTCCTGATGGATTCACAGCAGAATTTTACAAGAAATTCAGAGAAGATTTAATACCAACACTCTTCAAACTCTTGAAATTGAAAAGGAAACAATTCTCCCTAACTCATTTGTGGAGGCAAGTATTATACTGATACCAAAACCTGGGAAAGACCCAACCAAGAAAGAGAACTACAGACCAATCTCCCTAATGAACACAGATGCAAAGATACTCAATAAAATACTAGCAAATAGAATGCAGCAAATCATCAAGAAAAGCATACACCATGACCAAGTTGTATTTATTCCAGGAATGCAGGAATGGTTCAATATTTGCAAATCAATTAATGTAATACACCATATCAACAGAGCCAAAGACAAAAACCACATGATCATCTCAATAGATGCAGAAAAAAAGCTTTTGACAAAGTCCAACACCTGTTCATGATAAAAACCCTACAGAAAATAAGAATAGATGGTCTTTACCTCAATCTGATCAAAGCCATCTATGACAAACCAACAGCCAACATCATACCAAATGGACAAAAACTAAAAGCTTTCATTATAAAGTCAGGAACAAGACAAGGATGTTCACTGTCACCACTTCTGCTCAACATAGTTCTGGAAGCATTACCCAGAGCAATAAGATAAGAAAGAGAAATAAAAGTAGTAAGGATAGGAAAGGAAGAAATGACAGTATCACTATTTGCAGATGACATGATACTTTACACGGCAGACCCCCAAAACTCCACCAGAAGACTCCCTGAATTAATCAACAAATTCAGTAGTATAGTTGGATATAAAATCAACACTCAAAAATCAATAGAATTCCTGTACACAAACAATAAATAGAGAGAAATTAAGGAAACCATACCTTTCAAAATAGCATCCAAGAAACTGAGATATTTAGAAGTCAATCTAACAAAAGAAGTAAAAGATCTATTTGATGAAAACTACAGTACTCTGAAGAAAGAGATCAAGAGCATTTTGGTAAATGGAAAAATATTCCTTGCTCATGGATAGGAAGAATCAACATTGTGAAAATGGCCATACTACCAAAATTGTTGTACAGATTCCATCTAATTCCTATTAAATTACCATGGCCATACCTCACAGACCTAGAGAAAATATTCCTTAAAATCATCTTGAAGCAGAAGAGACCCAAAATACCAAAAGCAATCCTGGCCAACAAGGACAAGTCAGGTGGAATTACATTCCCTGACCTGAAAATGTACTACGAAGCTACTGTAATAAAATCAACATGGTACTGGCTAAAAAACAGACCAGAGGATCAATGGAACAGACTGAAAGAAACAGCCACAACAACAAACACACTCAGCCACCTACTCTTTGAAAAAGGGGCCAAACAAGTTCACTGGAAGAAAGATAGCCTCTTCAATAAACGGTGATGGAAAGCCTTGCTTGCCACTTGCTAAAGACTGGCACTAGATCCAAGTCTATCAGTATGCACCAAAATCAAGTCAAAATGGATCACAGATCTCAATATTAAAACAGAAACACTAAATCTATTGGAAGAGAAAATAGGTAAAATCCCCAAAGACGTAGGAGTAGGCAGAGAGTTCATGAACAAAAACCAAGCTACACAGGAAATACTTCAAAGAATCAACAACTGAGACCTCATCCTACTGAAAAGTTTCTGCACATCCAAAGAAATCACTAGCTGAGTAAAAGGAAAACCCACAAATTGGGAAAAAATTTTAGCTGGCTGTCCCTCAGACAAAGGTCTTCTATCTTGAATATATAAAGAATTAAAAAACATCAGCCCCCACCCCCGAATTCAAAGACCCAATCCAAAAATGGGCAGCTGAGATGAATACACACTTCTCAGAGATACACAAACAGCAAACAAATACATGAGAAAATGTTGAACATCATTAGTCATTCAAGAAATGTAAATTAAAACTACATTGAGATTTCTTCTCACCCCAGTAAGAATGGCCAGCATTAAGAAATCAGCCAATAACAAATGCTGGTGAGGCTGTGGAGAAATAGGAGCTCTTCCCCACTGCTGGTGGGTCGCAGACTGGTGAAGCCACTGTGGAAATCGGTTTGGAGATTCCTCAGCATACTAGGTTTAGAGATCCCATTTAATCCAGCTATTCCCCTTCTGGGTATTTTCCCAGAAGAACTGAAAACATATCACAGCAATATATGTGCTCCCATGTTTATAGCAGTGCAATTTGCAATAGCTAAATCGTGGAAGCAACCCAAATGTCCTTCCAATGAGGAGAGGATAAAAAAATTGTGGTTTTTTTCTACAATGTAATATATTCAGCTATAAAGAAAGATAAACTTGAGGCTTTTACAGGTAAATGGTCACTAGAGACCATACTCATAAGCGAATATGGATAGGCAACATATTGTCTCACTAGTATAAAAACTTGAAAGAATATATAAAAATTAGGAGGTATGATAGACATTGTGAAATGAAAGGAAACTGCTCAAAGGTAAAGAGCAACTGGGTTGAGGGAAAAGAGAAAAGAAAGAAGGGGAAAATTATGTACATATGTATATGCAGGAAAGTTAACATAGTTGTACCATTGACTTGTATTGCTTTATTGAAAGGAACAGTTAATGATTAATTATTTGATCAATCTTGCATGTCTCTATTTGTTTCCCTGCATAACCACTTTGAAGTTATCAATATGTAAAGAACAACCATTGTTAATTCCCTGTCACATTGTCTGTAATTCTTGTGCTATTTTGTAAATTGCTGTTTGTTAATATGTTTTTGTTTTTTTCTTTTAAAAATAAAAATAAAAATAAGAAAATAAATATTAAAATGAAATACTAAATCTACTGCAAGAGAATGTAGGTTGAAATCTTGAAGTAATAGGTGTAGACAGAGAATTCATGAACAAAAACCAAACTACATGGGAAATACTTCAAAGAATCAACAACTGGGATCTTATCTTACTGAAAAGTTTTGCACATCAAAAGAAAAAAAATTTCACATCATTAGTCATATGAGAAATGCAAATTAAAACAACATTGAGGTTCCATCTCACACAAGAAAGAATGATGTTTTGGTTTGTGTCTCAGTATCCCCCCAAAGCCTTATGCAGTCAAGGGGGAGACTTCTAGAGTATTTTTTTAATCCATGGTCCAAAGTTGGAATTATGGGTATGAGCACTGAAGCTGCCCTGGGGCAGATAGTTTGCATACAATATAAGGGAGGGAAAGAGTCTTGCTCTCTGCTACTCCTCCCTTTATCTCTTGCTGATTTTGCTATCTTCTGCGGCCATGAAATGTTGCCCTCTGCCATGTGCCACCCTGCCTTGGAGCCAGCCAAGTATGGACTGAAACCTCTATAAACTGTAAGCTACATAAACCTTTCCTTCCTTAATTGTGGGCATTGGGTATTTTGCCCCAGCAATGAGAAAAAAGTAACCAAGACAAATGATGAGAAATCAATAAGAAATTCTGGCAAGGCTGTGAGGAAGAAGGAACCCTTTTCCACTGTTGGTGGAAGTGTAGACTGGTGCAAGCACTGTGGAAATCAGTGTGGAAAATCTTCAGTAAACTAGGATTAGAGGTCCCAATCAACCCAATTTTCCCTTTTGAGTATTTTTCCAGAAGAACTGAAACATCATACCACAGTGACATATGTGCACCCGTGTTTATACCAGTGCAATTTGTAATTGTCAAATCTGGGAAACAACTGAAATACCCATCAACTGAAGAATGGATAAAAAAGATGTGATATTTTATTTTTATGTAATGGAATATTACTCAGGTATAAAGAAAGATAAACTCGAGGCTTTTATAGGTACATGGATGCAACTAGAGACCATACTCATAAGTGAAATAAATCAGACTCATGTGTAAATATCATATTGTTTCCCTAGTTTAAAAACCTGAAAGAGTAAATAAAATCTAAAAGGTACAATAGACATTGTGAAAGAGATAGAATCTGCTCAAAAGGCAAGAACAACTGGGATGAGGGAAAGAAGAAAAGAAAGAAGGAAGGGAAAATTATGTATATATATCTACACACACACACACACACACACACACACACACACACACAAGATAGCTAAGGTAATTATACTACTAATTTCTATTGGTTTATTGAAAGACAAAGTTAATGTTTAATTGTTTGATCAATCTTACATGCCTATATCTGGTTAAGTGAGTAACCAATTTGAAGAAAACAATATGTTATCATCAATTATTGTTAATTTCCTATCACCTTGTTTGAAATTCTACATCATTTTTATTGTTTCTGTTACTTTATGTTTTTATGCATTAATTTTTTCATTCTTTTCTCTTTAAAATAAAATTAAAAGGAAAAACAAGAACCAGGAAGGAATTAATGATGATGGTTTCCCTGAAAATGATGGAGTCCAGAGTTTTCCCTTCAAGGACTCACTGCTCACTCAGCTTTGGGAAGTTACCTGGAGCCTTGCTGCATCACTAGTTGGCCTACTCAAGAGGACAGTTTGGTAGTGAGATTGCTCAGGTGTTTTGGAATATAACTCAAAAACCAGGGCGGGAAAGAACGTAAGCAGTGATTCACTAGCAAGGACTTTTTCAGGAGAAGTAAAAAGTTTCGAATGAATGTAATATGAAGTTTAATCACAAGATACAAGTGAATATTTAAATTTTTAAACGATTTATTATAGTAAAAGACACATTGCTACAAATACTCCCTCAGAATCCTCCCCTTGCTTCACATTTATCCCGTGGTTCTTAATACTTTCTGCAGCAGTTCTTCTTTTTTTTTTTTTTTCCTGTCTTTTTGAGACAGGGTTTTTGCTATGCACTTCAAGCTGGCCTCAAACTCACAGTGATCCTCCTGCCTCAGCTTTCCCAGTGCTGGGATTACAGGCATAAGCCACTATGTCTGACTGCAGTAGTTCTTGAGTCCTCTTTCCTGAGTATCTTTAGTTGCACTGTCCTGAACTGACTTAAAACATTCACCTTTTGTGGTCATTTTAACTTTGGGGAAGAGCCAGAAGCCACACAATGTTAGATACAAATTGGATGAGAACATGATATGTTTTTATTTGACAGAAATTGTTGTGAATATAAACTGTAAACTACTTCAGAAAGTAGCAAGAGGGCTGGGGACATAGTTCAGCAGCACAGCGGCAGCCTGGCAAATGTGAGGTCCTGAGTTCGATTCCCAGCACCCACACACAGCCAGGGACATAGCTCAGTGCCATAGGCACCTATCCGGTATGAGCAAGGTTCTGAGTTCAATTCCTGGTACCAAAAAAAAAAAATCCAGTACCCACACACAAAACAAAGTAACAAGAATGATGCAGTGTGACCAAAGTCAGGGGGATTAATAGGAATATGTCTTTTACTATAAAAGACATTTTTAAAAATTTAAACATTTACTGTATTTTAAAATCACACCACAATTAGTAGAATTTTTAAAAAGCTAATAATAAAACAAAGTATTTTAAACATTCAGAATTCTTTTTCATTTACTTACTGTTTTTGTGAGACAAGATCTTGCTGTGTAGTTCAGCTGGGCCTTTACCTTACTATGTAGCCCAGGCTGGCCTCCAACTTGTGGCAATCCTCCTGCCTCATCCTCCAGAGTGCTGGAATTACAGGAATATTCCACTACATCTGGCTCAGAGTTCTAAGGGAAGAAAAAAACACAATTTTCTTCCAAAGATTTTCAGGTTATGGTGCTATCTTTGTTTTTTCTTCAAAGCAGATTTCACTAGGGCCGGGATATAGCTCAGTGGCACAGGCACCTTCATGGCAAGTGCAAGGTCCTGAGTTTGATTCCTGGTACCAAACAAACAAACAAACAAATATCTCACTAAACTTTCTGTATTGTCTTCTTTGTAATCACAGGTCATGGGGGACGAAGATAAACCTGTGGCATGTGAAGACTGGGAGCCACCCAGTGAGATGAACTGCACAGCCTCTGGGCCTCAGGAACACAGGTAAAACCTGGGGTCTAACACCAAAAATCCTTGCCACTCTTTTAAGGAAAGCTTCCTCTCAGCAAACAGTTCTCCCCACTCTTCATCTCCTAGATTGTGACACCCAGCTCTCCCACCCAAGTCTGCCAGCACCTTCCTAACTGAGGCTGATGGAATGGAGAGCTTGTGAGCTGGGTAGTGTTCCCAGCCTAATCCCTAGGATGCTCTGGGTTTCTTCCCCCTTTCTGTTGCATTAATTCAAGAAGAGGGATGAAATTGAACTGGTTTTCAACACAGAGTTGTGTTTTCCTGAGCCACTTTGGTTATGTACCAGCTGTTATCTTGAATTCTGTATTAACTATGCCAATTCTTAAACCAAGTACAGTATTATGAAACATAATGTTATGTTTATTGTATGGGACTCAAGCATTTATAATTCTAAAAGCAGTGACTTGGTGCTAAGTACTGTAAATGCAGTTCTTATTCCAAGCACTTGCTGGTTTGTTGGTAATAAAAGCTGTGGTTTCCTTATGAAGTGTGATCTTTGCAGTAACAGCAACTTGCTTTGTAATGTTATGAACTAGAAACTGTGATGTTCAGAAAACAAGCTGTGCCAAGACTTTTAAAAAATTACTTTAGTTATAGGAGATGTTAAGAGCCTCAGAGGCACAGGCAGATGCAAACCCACCGAAAGGGGCACCCTACTGAACAGGCATGAAAAAAGCTGCAGGAAGCCCCAGCTGAGCCAGACTGTCTGCATAGACTGAGGCACCCTGGGTCTGCCCCTATGAACAGAGGTGAAGAGAATGTCACAAATGGTAGGTGTCTAGTCAGGGTGGGCACAGGGAAGCATTTCTCACAGCTGAGAAATACCAAAATCATACCATTCAAAGGACAAGAAGAATTTTACTTCTCCTTTACATCAAACAGCTGGATGAAGAGTCACTGTAGGTAGTCAACTCCATGCTGCCACTCAAGGGCCAGGCTAACAGGTCCCCAGTGTCCTTGCCCTTGCGTGGTGACCATGAAAAGGGACAGAATAGAAATCAAGGAACTGTCTTTTCTACACATGAGTACTTCTGCAGAATTACTTAAAGGCTATGGTGAAAAAATGTTTGAGAAATCAGTTGTAAATGGAAAAGCATTACATACACGTCAGCTGCTATTACTGTTTAACTAATTCAACTAATATTTTAGTGAAGAGAGCTCAGTTTCTATCCCCAAATAATCCTGTCTTTTATGAGTAAAGATCTTGCTTTGAAGCTTAACTTACTGCTACAGGGCTGCCATTTTTAAAAAACACTTTCAAGATTTGAGGAGAAGGGCTCAGTGGCACAGTGCCTGCCTAACAAGTGTGAGGTCCTGAGTTCAATTTCAGGAGGAGGAAAAATGGGGGAGAAGGGAAAATCTATCTCAAGTTTCTTTGAATATTTTACTATTGCATTATATCTTTCTTTAGAGAATGGATTTGGCTTTTATAGGCACCCAAAGATTATTGTATTATAAATTTGATGAATAAATGATGTTTGTGTGCAGTGATGCCTTTTTGTTAAAAAAGGAAGAGTCTTTATGCATGTGTGTTGTGTTTGTGTTACATATTAGGTGTATTAAAAAATCTAGTAAGTGTTCACAGTTTTAGAAATTATTACAGTTAAAGACACATTGTCCCTGACCCCTCAGAATTGATCTTGCCACTTTCTGAGACAGTTCTCAAAATCTCCTTCTTGAGTGTCTTTAGTTGCACCATAATAGCTGCCTCAATGTCCGAATTGATTTAAAACATTTACCTTTCATGGTCATTTTGTCTTTAGAGAAGATCCAGAAGTCACACAGTCCCAGATCTGGTAAATAAGGTGGAAGAGGACACATCATGATGGTTTTGCAAGCCCGCCCTTCTGTTGGCTGGCACTTGGCAGCAGCAGTCACCACATTTTTTACCACACCTCATTCAGAAAGTTCCATCAAGAATGATGGAATAAGTGTGTGTGAAGCCATGAAGAGTACTTTGAGGGGAATTAATGCCAATATGTCTTTTATTGTAATACATTTTTAATTCAACCACTCACTGTATATCTTGATCATCCCCTACATGTAAAGGAATGTGGAATATGGTAGAAAAAGGACAAAGGATTTGAAAATTGTCTCTAAATACAATTCAAAAATTGTGTTGAAAAATGACATCATTGGTCAAAAGTGTCCTCAGACTTCCGGGAAGATGGCGACCGGGTAGGCAGCAGAGAGAGAACCTCCCAGAGGATTACCACCCAAACAATGAAATATAACAATATGAAGACAGAAATAAGGACTTCCGGGAAGAAGATGACCAGCCGAGAGAGCGAGTGTGGAGGGAAGAACGGCTTCAGCTCCTGAACCCGACAGAGAACACGCTACTGGGACAAACTGCACCAAACCGGGCAGCGCTCCGGGATCCCGCT
>PVLD010032877.1:0-14203 GCA_004027595.1 Dinomys branickii
CTGGGCCCGTCAGCCTGGCTGACTGGGGCTGTGCCGCTTACTCACCAGCTGACGGTCCTCAGTCGGGCAATGTACTTTCTCTTACAGAATGAGGGCAGTGGCACCTGCCTGTCCCGGTTACTGCACCCGTGTGGGAGACCAGCCCACAGCTGCATAACGTGAACCACGCTTACTGTGCTCACGGGTTTGTAAATGAAGCTTTTAGCCAGTGCACAGGATGGGTGACCTCTGCTCCCACTCCTGGACCAGGCTGGCAAACTTGGAGATGAGGAAGGAGTGGGAGTCGCCTGGAGCTTGCTCATCCCAAGCCTGGTGGTGTCAGCTGCTGACTGAGATCTTCACTGTGCTCAGCCCAACCTCTGACCCGCAACCCCTGGGTGCAGCCCGGCTTGTTTATGCATTAAAGGCAAGCTGAGGCCAAATCTTTTTTGTGACCAAGCCGCAGAAGTCACACAGCTATGTCCTGCCAGTTGATGCAATCCTAACATGTGCCCAGGCTCAGGCAGAGGGGACATAGATTGCTCCTTCAGGGAAGAAGCAAGTTTACAGAAGAGTATGTGGGATCAGGACTGTGCTGTGGCCACTTTTAGAAAAGAAAACTGACTGCACCAACACGTAAAGACTGAATGAGCTAACACAATAAAATACTTAGAATTATTAGTATGTGTGCGTAGGGCAGCATCCACAGCACACAGTCAGGGCCTCAGGTATCAGCCTCTCTGCCCAGCTTCCATTGTTTCCTCACAGTCAGCTTTTCCCAGCCACAGGACTCATTCCCAGGACCTCTTATCACAGACCCCAGGACAAACTAAGGGACCCTCAGTTCCGGAGGAATTAAGGAGCATGCTGATGCTGGCCTCCACCACATAGTCACGCAACAGTCTGACCACCGAGCAGGACGAAGTCCTTTTGAGGCTGGACCACTACAGGCTCAGGATTAGCTCTATTTTATATTTCCCTAAGAAAGGATTTAAGAAGCTTTGAGGTTCTATGTTAACTAAGATAACCCACCTACTATGTATGCTGGTACCAGGGCATCTGCAAGTTCATGGTAAAACTATTTGAAAGCACAGAGGATATTTTGTGGGTTTTTACTTTCATTTTTAAACACAGGCATATCAAGTTCCTGCCATTCTGACCAACTTTCAATTTTTGATATGAAATTGGTTGAAGTATTATAGACAGCTAAGTTAGTTAGAAATATAGTAGACAGACAAGGCCTGGCCCTCAAAAGTTCAACGCAGAAGACAGTTTTGTGTGGAGGCTCATTCCCTGAGGGCCAGCCTTCAAGAAAGGAGAAACTACTTACCCATGTAAAATTCCCCTAGGGATGAACAGCGATGATTATATTCTCAGTACACATCAGTCACCTTAGGGTGAAGGACCAAATCTCCCTAACCCACCCCTCCCAGGAAAGTCCTTGTCTGTCCATTGTGCCGCTGCTACGGGCCTTGCTTCCCAATGTGATCCCCATTTAATCAATGTTATGTAAGCAACTATACTTGTTATAATCTTATTTGTTCACTGTAGTTTTATCCTACCTCACACCCACCTTATCACGTCTCCATTGGATCAGTATTACCTAAGCAATTATATTTGTAATCTTATAGATTGATTATAGCTCTGGCCCACCTTGAACCCCCCTCATCTCCTGGCTTTGCTCAATAAACACCCGTGAGAAGCCAGGTTGCTATGCCTCCCACTTTCTCATTGTCCTTCCATCTTTCTCAGACAGAAGCTTTTTGTCCTTTCCATAAATTCTTTCTTCTCTTAACCTCATTGTTCCTCAAATTCTGTCCTTGACTTTAGAGAACACAAACTCTCCATGCTGGATAACTAGCAGGTTGAAATTCTTTTCTCCTCTATCATTTGGAGGTTCAAACAAGATCACTGGATGGAGGTAAGAGTTTGCTTTCATTTCATAGATTTTGCATTGTGATTCACTCATAGAATCAAAAATTTTATGCTTCAAATTTTTGTTATGTCTTTGACCATAGCTTATAATTGTTCATGCTTTTGTCTTATATGATATACAAAATATGCACAGGACCTAAAGAGCCAATTAAAAGTTAACAGAGTATTTTGAAGACTTGGGGGGATAAGTTTCACTGGGAAAGACTGGCCCTGAACCTCCTCTACACTCTGGAGGAAATGGTGTGCCCATTCTGCCTTAGTTTCCCTTATATCTAATCTTCCACTGGTGAGGAGAAAATCTTAGGTTTTGAGATTGCCCATTATCACCACTCTGGGCTGAAAATGACAACTCATGGGCAGGTTATTTCACAAACTCATCATGAGTGTTGGAAGACCTCTTTTCTCTGATCTTTTCCTGCCACTTTGTGCTTTCCTTTTTTTTTTACAGGCATATAAGAGTAGAGAGAAAAGACCTCTGAACTGTCCCAAACTTTTCCCTTTACCCAACATCCAAGAAAATGAGTCCATAGAAAGTGAGCATTTGCTAATGCTGCAGACAGAAAAGTCATTTTAGGTGAGGAACACACACCCCACCTCTGGGTCAGAGAAGACATGGAAATTTTGCCCAACTAGGAGAACACACATAAACACCATGCTCCGGTTTAGTGTTCTTGGGAATGGTCTCCCCTGAAAGCTTTAACCTGAGACACAGTGGGAAGAAACAACTTCTGGGTAAAACCAGAAGGAGCTGGTTTCCAAAGCCCCACACTTCAGGGACCAAATCACATCTACCCTAAGGGAAGACCTCCAACCTTCTCTCTCACCTCCTAGGTCTACTTATTATTTTTGTGTATAGCAAAGTGCTATGATAATAAGTTGTGAAATTTGAAGTTTTTAATCTAAGCTTATGAAGTGCTATATAATGAATTTTACTCAGGCTTTTACTTTTCCCTTATAGAACTTTGACAAATAGTGCTTACCCTGCCAGCTAGTGAAATGCCCTTAGAGCTGCTGCCACTCTTAAAAGCAGAGGACACATTTCCCAAGCATATTCGACTGACTCCTCACTGAAGCCAATGGCCAATGGAATGTTGATCAGACAAGCAACTGGATTCTTTTCTGGAGAGAGATCTCTGGTTGCACACGTGGGCCAGGAGAAACTGAGGCAGCAACTGACATTGTCGTGGTCAAGGCTACTCTCTGGAAGATACCCAAAGATTCTTCAGTGCAAACTGTTTCTCAACTGCTGGATGGGGTATCCAAAGGAAAAATCTCCACTTATCTGTCATACATTTCTCTCTCTGCTAGTAAGTTAGAAACTCCCCCCAAATTTTCTCCCACTTCTTGGGAGTTAACTTTACAACCCCATTGTCTTTAGACTATCCCTCCCTCCAGAAATCAGGCTAAGGCAGCTTGGAACAACTGTTTGCCTTTCACTGAGGAAAACAGCTGTCCAGGGAATGGTTTATATTTCCATCTTACATGTGGTAACTGAGAGTAAGAAAGAGTAAAACTTAGTCAGCCTTCTTTATTTCATGTGAAGAAGACTAATAAATGTGCATTTCCTAACATACAATTTGTGATTGCTAGGTGATGCATATAAGTTTAACCTGTGAGCTTCAGAGATATAAAATTTTAAATGGATTTAAAAGATATAGCCTTGTCTTTCTAGAAAAGGTTGCCTATGCGATTAGGTAGGTAACAGGAATGTCTTAGAAGCTTCTTCCCCTAAGGCCCAGGGCGGGATTTTCTCTGAGACATTTTTACCTGACTATCTCCAGAACTGACCTCGTTTGCAGGTTGAGTGGCACTCCAATTACTACCAACTCACTTTTTGGTATTTACCCTCCTTTCAAAGAACTAGAGAGAATTAGTTTAATGCTAAGCAATGCTTCCTTTTTTAAATAGGCTATAAATTGTAAATTGCGTTTATAAGGACACTTACAGGAGTAAATACATGAATTTCCAGGGAAGATAAAAATTACACCCCAGTTTGAGGGTGGAAAGGCTGGTCAAATTTTATCTTTTTGTCTCTCATCAGCTGGCATTCACCTGCCTGGGATGCTTTCAAGATATAGAAATAAAATAGATATCAAAGGGGACACCTGATTCTTCCTTTTTTGTACTTCAGATGTGAAAATCGATGTCAAAATCTCTTATTTCTTTGGAATTCATTATTCTTAAGCACTGGGAAATGCTCCATCCTCACATACTAAAAAAAGAGCAATTTAATATTTTTCTACATCTATCATGACCTATCTACCCCTAGAGCCAAAATACAATATATAGAAAAGTCTTAATTATGATGTTCTTTTGTAACTAAAATTATGCTACAGGAAAGAAAATGGTCAAAACTGCAATAAGTTCAAACTTTCTTTGCATTAAGAAATAATCCTATTTAGGTTCAAAATATAAATGTGGAAAACCAGACACTTGGCCCTTAACACTTTCCCTGAGCCCAGACCAAGGATTCCAAGGAGATCTTAATCAAAGTTTCATCCACTATTATTGAGCCTGAGGTTCCCCCTACTTGCCTTTCTGGTTCTGAGGCCAAGGCTTCTAGACCAGCCATCGCTGAAGCCTCCACAGGGCTCTCTGTCCTTAGCTAATTGTGTTCAACATCCTCAAGGGCAGACTCCCATACAGGAAGTGTCTTGGTTGATACATTTTGTCAACTTGAGGGGTCAGAAAGCTTAAGTGACTCAGCAGTTCTACTTCCTGGGGTGAAAACGGCACCCTACAGCTCTGGGATGTTGATCACTGTGTCAGGCTGAGAAGTTTTTAAAGTTAACAACTAAGAGGCTGAGCAGAGGACCAGGGTCCTTACCGTATATACATGGCAAGCCTGTGCAAGAGGAGGGCATGGAGATTATGTGAGTGCTACATGCCTCTGGGTGGGAGTAGACTGCCTAGAATATAAGGGAGGAAAAGAGGCTTGTTCTCCCCCTCATTTTATTCTTGCTGCTTTTGCTGTCTTGTGCCACCTTGAAGTACTGCCCTTGTGCCCTGCCACCCTGCCTTGCAGGCATTGGTAAAACACACCTCCTTAGCTCCTGGTGCAACAAAACGACAGATTATTCTTAAAGATGATTATTACTCAGTCATCCCCAGATACCGTTATAGCTAGCTATTTAGAAACATTGCAGGCAGCCAGACTGGGCTGAGCCCTCAAAAGGTCAATGCAAACATAACTGTGTTTCTACTCATATAAGAAAAGAGGTGCCACTATACCCATATACTTCCCCTAGGGATGAACAGCCCTGACTGACATTCTAAAAAATCATCACCTTGTGGTAGAAGACCAACCCTTCTTAACGCCCCCTCAAGGAAAGTCTTGTCCTTCCCATGTGGCTTTCACGTAACTTGCTTTACCATTTCATCCTCATTTAATCAATATTACCCAAGCAATGATACTTGCTGTAATGCTTGGTTCACCATAGTTTTGTGCCAGCTCACACCGATGCTGTGACTCTCCCATTGGGCCAATATTAGCATACTGGAATTCTTACGGATTATAGCTCTGTCCCAACTTGAACACACCTCGCCTTGTGGCTTTGCTCAATAAACACGCTACAAAAGTGGGGTTGGCATGCAATCCACTAACTGGTCACTCTTCTCTATTATGTAGAAGCTTTTTTTCCTTTTAATAAATTCTACCTACCTTTGTTCCTAGCAATCATTTCTGTTTTAGAAAACAAATTCTAGCAGTGTTTTGAACACCTAACAGGTTCATTCCTCTATATCAGAAGTATACCTGTAACTTTTGAGAAGTATCCGAACATGGCAGATCTCACAAATCCAAAGTTAAAAAGTAAAGCCACAAAGTGTTTTTATTTTGCCTGGCTTAGTTGAGTGAGGTTTGATCAGGAAATACGTTATAGTCAAATTACCCCAGGCATAACAAATTCAAGCACTAACAAATACAAGAAATGCCTTACAAGTCATCTAGTATTAATAATGGTATTTCCTCAATTTCTACCAGACATTTTCGAATTGTAGGTAGGAACCCTCCTTCAGTGAGTCTCAGTTTACATCTTCTCACTGAAGAGCTATATTTCTGGCCTACTTACTTTTTCCCTCAAGCAGCTTTAAAACATTTTAAATACCCAAATCCACATTACCTATTTCAGTATGTTGTCCCTAAACAATCAAGAGTATTCGAAAGAAACACTGCTCCTGTTCATTCACTATCTCCCATGATATGTTTCCTCTTTCCCCAACCTTGATAAAAATATTTCAAATGAGAAATGCTTAGCTGTGGTTCATTCTCTAGATCAGGAACCTACAACTCGAGGTCTGTATCTGCTCTGCCCCGATTTCATAAAGAAGTTGGGACAGACCACAGCCAGGCCTCATAGTTGACCTATTATCTACACACCAGCTTTTGCTCTGCAGCAAGGCTACACAGTCCCAAAAAAAGCCTTGCCTAATGTATTTACTGTCTTGCTCTTTATTAAAGTTTGAACGTGGTTCCAGAATAGTCTCCAGCAAGGATGTTCGCTCAACATAAAAAAGAACAAAATGAATTAGTTTCTTTAAAAACACACCTATCATGGACTCCCTTAAAGGACTTGTATCTCCTGAGTTTGCCCAGGCAGCTGCCAGGGTAGAGGCAAGACTAAGACAAGTCACCCTAAGACCACAGGAAGATGACACAGGCACGGGGACTGGAAATCATGCAAAGCAGTTCCATTAGGAAAGTGTTGAGCTCTTGCCAACATCAGACCTCCTTCCACTGCCTTATTTCTTGCTGTTTTTAAGGTTTTCGTTTTTTGGGGAGGTGGGGGTCAGTGCTAGGGACTGAACCAGGGACCATGTGTAAGCTAGGCAAGCAGACTGCCACTGAGCACATCCCCAGCATCTGTGGACTAGTTCCTTGTCCTCCTTATGACGATACAGCAAAAGCTGCTCAATTTGTAACTACCCACATGTTGGGACGGTGTGAATATAAATGACTACAGCAATGTTTTAGACACATAATTGTATTTTTGTCGAGCCAAAGTAAGCCGAAGAGGTTGACTCCTACTGGTCCCTGAGCCGAGCGCAGCTTCCCCACCATCCCAGCAATACAAAGCCTTTGCTTGCCCTCCCCGGGTGCAGAGTGAGCACTAGGATTTGCTGGCGGACTTGTAATGGGTCAGAGTGCGGGCCGAAGGGTCGGTGGCATTGGTCCACTTGGGCATCCAGTAGTGGCTCAGCCAGCCAGCCCGGCCTGGGTAGTGCCGCTCAAAGATCTCACGATAGTAATAGCCTTCTTTGGTTTTTGGAGTGTTGAAGGGGAATTTCTGGGCTGCAGCCGCCATCACTGCATCATCAACCTGTAGGAAGAGAGAGTTCTGTAACTCACAAGGAGTCATTTGTATTTACCCTGCCGCCACAAGACCAAAACAAAGTTAACAAAAGCCACAGCTAACAGTTGTACTAGATTCTCTCATTCACCCAACCACTCTGTCAAAAGGCCAAAATAGAATATGCATAGCTGCAGAAACTTCTAAGAAACTTTAACAGGCATATTTCTAGTAACTTGGTGCCTCTGAGCATTTCATCCTTGTCTGGCTGAGCGTGTGTAACACCCACCAGGTTCCCCACAATGTGCTAAATGGTCAACACTGATGAAGTCGCCGCTCCCCATTCTTCTCTTTTGCTTCTGGAGACTACTCTGCAACCTCTCATGCTACCAAACTCTTGTATCTTTCTTACAAATGAGGCATTAGATAGAGGCACTGCGGACCTAAATGAGATCACAATGAAGCCAAATTGTTGGATTCCAGGAGAGCCTTCTTAAAGAATCAGAATCACACCTGATGGTCCACAAATTCCTGTAAAATCTGAAACCAGGAATTCTTGACTGAGGTGATCCCATCGCTGAAGGCCTCTTTTGGCCGCCAGAGAATCTCCTTGGGCAGCAGGCTGCAGTCTTCGAAGGCCTCTCTCAGGAGATGCTTTTCTATCCCGTCCTGACAGAAACAGGAAAAGCGTCAGGAAGAGCCACATGCACAAGTGAAGAGCAACGCAGTGTTTGTCTTGGTGATTTACCCACTTTTGGGATTCTCATTTCCGGTGGCAGAGACAAGTAATAGGAAGAAAATCGATGATCCAGAAATGGAACTCTCAGTTCAAGGCTTAAAGGAGAAAAGAGAAAAAGCTAAGTCAAAATTCAGGTCTGGTGCCGTCTCTCAGCACCTGAACCAGACGGAGTAGCGCTAAGCTTACACTCCTCTTCTACTTTCGTCTGTGAAGAGTTAAGTGCACATTGCACAAAGCAGGAAAGTTAAGAACCGCGAGGGAGCTGATCAGCAAGCATGTGCCTTGCCCAATTCACAGTGCCTTGGGTTTTCCAGGGGAAATCATCTCTTCTCCAAGTAACGGTGCCAACCACAATTCAGTGCTTTTTAACAGTGACCAAGAATTCATATGTAATATTCAAAATGAACCAGTGTACAACATTCTATCAAATGCCACATCATTAGTGTCTGGTGTCTCAGTGATGCTAAGACAATCAGACAGGATGATAAGCCAGGGTCCAGGGCCCCCCCAATCCACTGTTATTTCCTGTACTTAAGCTTGCTTCAGCAGAGACACTAAAACATGAATTCAGTTGTTTATCATGTGGGGCAGGAGCCTTCAGTTCTCCAAAATGAACAGTTGAAGCAGGAAACCTTAAGTCAGGGGTAAAGTATGTGGAAGAAACCTACTTTTTAAATAATCTCATCCAACCTCCTGCATCTTCCTTCCCACCAGGGTCCCCACAACATCAAGCAGCCAAGGCAGGGGCTCGATATGTGCTGTGCAGAGTCTACAGCCTTCGCTTTCTTAGGCTTAGGGACAGTTGCCGCAGCGGGCCCCGGGCTCAGGACGGGAAGACTGTGGTTATGCGGGACGACAGGCTCTGAGAGCAGCAAGGGGTGTCCCAGGCCCAGACCCCCAGCTGTCTGTGCGGCTGAGGAAGGAGGAAGGAGTGCAGCTGTGAGCACAACTTGGGCGGTCCAGTGCAACACTATCTCCAAGAAAAGAGAAATGAAATGGTGCTGCGGATGCAGTGTCATGGATGGTCCTCGATGCCCAGTACCACACACACACACACAAATGCAGGTACTGTGCCTGCAACAACCGACAGAGACCGCTGCCCTTTCCTAGGGCAGCACTTTCCCTTTATCTCCGTTCTTTCACGGCTGAAAGACACAACTTCCATTTAGTTCAGAAAGACAAAAATCACACCTGGCAACATCTGACCCACTGAAAGAAACCCGAAACCTCATCCGCCAATCCTTTACATGTTTTCAGTCTTTCTTTAAACGGTCACTGCTTAAACCATCGGGTTACCCGTGGGCAGCGGTCGTTCGGTCTGCTCGGAGGACGTCGAACAGATACAGCTCCCTCAGAAGCCGCTGGCTCTCTTCCTCAGCCTCGCCCGCCGAAGGAGCCTGCGTTACAAACAAGGAGCTGAGCAGCGCCTTTGCTTGCGGCGCACAAAAGTTCTGCTTTCTCCTTCCTGCGTGCACTGCGACACTAAAGATGGTAAGGCGGACGGCAACACGAGGCAGGGATGGAGCTGACGTCCCGCCAGCAGCGTGATACACAAACCGTCACAGCCCAGGCTCCGGGCAGGGCAAACACAATGGCCGCCCTAGGGGCAAGGGCCGGAACTGGGCAGGGATGAAGAAAGGGAACAGGGTTCTCAGCTTCACTGAGGTTAAACAATCAGCATCACCTGATCCTATTAGGATGTCTTTCTTCACACAACAAACAACGGGCACACACCAGTAGATTTCTTCACATGCGTATACTCATACTTACTTAGAAATGTCACTGTTACCCTGAGGTGACAGATGACAGAACACTGTCACACGGTTCACACTTTTCTTCACCTTGCACGCACGTGCCCTCACTTCAGTGCTCACCTTGTGGAAATAGATGTAGCCCTGCGTCAGTTCATCTGATCCTTCTCCAGAGAAGATCACCACACTGTCTGTGTTCTTCCGAACGTACTTGGAAATTAAATACATACCTTAAATGAGACAGAAATTGACCCTCATGTCAACATAGCATTCCATCAAAAATGCTTCTTTCTTCTTTATTTGGCTTTCAAAAACAACTGCAGGCTTTACTTCTATACTGGGCTTTCTATGAATATGAAGTAACATCCAAATCAACCTTATATTGATAAGCCACTCGTGTGTACTTAATCCAAAAGTAGTACTTTTAGTGTAATAAAAAGGTTCGGAAACACTTCTATGATTTTATATACAGATTTCAAAGTTTTAAAGGCTTTATACCAAGAATGCGCACCTTGAATTTTGTTAAAGTAAACAATGACTCAAATGCTTGGAAATCATGTCTTGCACACTGGTATTGTTATATAAAATAAGGGTTGGGTAGGACTGTGGTTTGAATACACTTTGTCTCTGAGGATGAGAGGTTTGATGCAGGGTGGCAGTGGAGGGACCTGAAGGGCGTACCTCATCTTATGGGTGCTCTGGTTCTTACAGGCGTGCCTAGGTGCTCTCCTGAGAGCTCACAGTTCCGTAAGAGCCCCTCCCAGTGCACCTTCTTCTAGTTTTTCCTTGTAATCCCACCCTGTGACTCAAACTTCCACTGTGACTCTGTCTTCCGTCAAGGGACATAGCCAGAAGGGCTCTGGCCAGAGCGCCATGCTGTTTGGACATGAGCTGTGAGCCACAACTGTGAACAAATACACCATCTTACAAGCTGCCAGGCCTCAGGTGTTTCATTAGGTATCATAGTAACAGCGGAGACAAATACAGAAACCTTTGTTTAAACTTTGTTATCCCCCCACTCCTCATCTATGACATTTCATGGTAGCCGAAGAAGCCTAATTCATTAAAACGGGTGCGTGGTACCTGTTGTATCCCTCTCTAACCAATGCCATCTTTGCACAATGTTTTTTATCATCACCCCTCTAGGAGCAGCCTTTTCAACTTTTTTCCTAATCCCACCCCACCCCAGTAAATTTTAGTAACCTACTGTATGCCTGCCTATTTACTATAATATTTAGCAGGGCATAAGCCAGTATAATACCTAAGGTTGTGTGTGTGTGTGTGTGTGTGTGTGTGTGTGTGTGTGAGAGACAGAGAGAGACAAAGAGTTTTAGGCTTTCTTTTGCACTCCAAGTAATGTCTAACAAAAAGACACGTATCTAAGACGGCAGCACTTTACAGAGCGAGGAACGGGGCCTGGTCAGTCTGATTTGGGGTACGCTTCAAATATCCACATGTATCGACCTAAAAATAATTTGTACTGTTTGCAAGGTGACAATAGCTAGTGATTATTAGGTTGTATGATGGAATATTTACAATCTTGTGCTCCTTGTGGTATATGAATTACACTGTTGACCTATTTACCATTTCATACAGACCATAGTCATTCCTTGGCATCCATGAGAATTTGTTCTAGGACCCTTGTAGATGGCAAAATGCATAGATGCCCAATTCCCTTTATAAAACGGCACAATATCTGCATATAATCTACATATACCCTCCTAACATGGGAATGCCTGGTTATGGTATGCTTTTCCATTGCCTGTATATGAGCATGCCTTGTTTTATTTGGCTTTTTCATTGTGCTTCACAGATTTTTTTTTTTTGCAAAATTAAAAGTTTGTGGCCATCTTGCATCAATACTGGTATCATTTTACAACAAGATGATTATTAATATCTTTTAGCACCAAAGTATTTTATAATTAAGGCATACACCTTTTTTATGACAGTGTCTCCTACATTGTTCACGTTGGCCTTAAACTCACTATGTAGCACATGCTGGCCTCAAACTCACAGTGGTCTTCTTGCCTCAGCCCTCTAAATGCTGGAATTACAGGTATGCACAACTCCTGGCTTGCAATAATGCTACTAAAACTTAACCAATGAGAGTATGCTATAACCTTGATTTTTATATGTATTGGGAAACTCAGGTATTTATTAATAACATCACCTGCATCATTACAGAGGTCTGGGAATGAACCTACAATGTCTCTAAGGTCTACCTGTATTTTAAATCATCATAAATTACTTATTATACATAATACAATGTAAATGCTATGTACATAGTTGTTAGGCTATATTGTTTAAGAAATAAAGACAAAGAAAGAAAACTTTGTGCATGTGTAAAACAGATGACATTTTATTTTCAAATATTTTCAGTCTTCAGCTAAATGTAAAGATGAAGAACCTACAAATGTGGAGGTCAACTAATTGACCCCAAAACTCACGCCAAGTACCTGGGAGGGAAGGAGGCCAAACATATGCATCTACTATTTGGGATATACAAAGAATGATATCATATAGGTGACCAGAGAAATGTATGTTGAGCATTCTCTACACTCCAGAGGAAATTCTGGGGATTCTGAAGGGGTCATAAACAATTACCAATTTAGGAATTTTTTGTATTCATCCTTAAACAATGTTGTTTAAACTGCTTGCTGTAGCTTGGACATGGAATGTCCCACAAAGGGCCAACAGTTTGAAGGATGGTCCCCAGCCTGCTGCACTATTAGGAAGTAGTGAAACCCTTACCAAGTGGGACCTGGTCAAGAGGCTGCCCCACCGGAAGCATGCTGCTGAAGGAAATACTAGGGTCCCGGTCCTGCCTCTTTCCTTTTGCACTTCCTGGATGCCAACAAGTGAAGAGCTTTGCCACCTCACCATGAAGTTCTGCCTTGCCATGGGTCCATTCATAAAATAGCCAACCAACCATGGGCTGCCACTTCCGAAACCAGCAGCCAACTTAAACTTTGCTTCCATTTATATTGATTCTTCCCAGGTGCTTTGTCACACCAATGGAATGCTGAATGACACCCTACTACTCAAAATACCTTTTAAAAACTTATGCTCCTGCACAATTAAACAATAACAGCTTTTAATTCATGGAATACCTTACCTACTGATGCCCGAACTGTTGTAATGTCATAGGTTTCCAAGGAAAATATGACCTCATCCAGGGCCTGAATGCCTTCCTCGGAGTTAAAGAGGACTTCATGATGTTCACTCCCAATATGATTTGCCACCTGATGATATAAAGGAAAACCCAGACACTCACTCAAAAAAGAATAGGAATACTTTATAAATGAAACAGAATAGTGGTTCATAGGGCACTGTGAATCAGTAGTAAAAAATAAATGAGGCAAAAGAAAGAGGAAAAGAACCTTCAGCCACATACGCACCCACCTACCAGGGTGCTTGGCCTGCCCTGCACTCAGCAGCAGCGAAAAGTCTTGTCTCCCACAAGCTCTTCCTATTCCAAGGCTGCCACCTGATAAATACGAGGCTCCCAACTAGCACCCCGCCCCATCTATTTTACCTAACTACCTCATCTCCCTTGACACCCACACACCTGCACTCTAATCTTGCTCTCCTTTTGGCTGTTGAGGAGGTGTCTAAATTTACATCCAGGATGTTACTCCTGCATGCAATGGCTCTCCCTGCCTGCCACCTTCTTCACATATTTTAGAGTCTTCTAGCTTCTGTCAACTTGCACTCAGAATTCTCTCCAGCTCTTTCTCATTCACTCTTGAGTCTTCACAAGCAAGAATGAGACCTCCACATTCTGTGTTCAAGGGCCCCACTGCACACAGCTCCAAACATAATATTTTGTATAAAAAATAAATCAGTAACATTCACTAAATACCTCTTGCTAGGGTCTGTCTTAAACACTTCATACGACTTACACATTTTCACTCAAAACTACCCACTGCAGACACAGAGATCCCTGTTATGTGAGTGAGGACGTGTGGCAGAGCCAGGATTTAAAGCTGCAAAGACTGAGACCCTAACACCGCACCACGCCTTGACTCTAAGCACCGAATTAACGTCACGGGGTTTTGCCGGGATTGCGTGGGCCGTGATGGGTAAAAGTCAAAGGGCGCAGTGCCTATTCAAAAGGCATTTCTTTCCACTCTCATGCACTGCGCTTAAAACAATGACTGGAGTCCGTACAGCAGCCAAAATAGGATCGTCACTGACTGACTTGATTTCCATCCTAGCAACAAGTCTGTTCTAACTCTAGGATGCGCAAAGTCAGCTTCTTACTTTTCTGGCAGCCAGCAAGTCAGGGCTGTCCTCCATGCCGATTGCAAATGTCTGCAGAGGATATTGCACCTGGGCCTCTTTTAGTTGCTTCAACAGAGTGGCAGCAACCAAGCTGGAGTCCAAGCCCCCTACAAGCAGAGAACCAGGGCACTGGTCATGTGCCTTGCAGCAGACAGGGACAGACAGGAAAGCTTACATTGGGACTTTAGTCTGACCACTTCAGAGCTCCAAGTTTTACCAACAGAAAT
>PVLD010032878.1:0-14203 GCA_004027595.1 Dinomys branickii
CTGCGCCTGGACCGATCCCCGCTTCTTCCCCGCGGGGATCGTCCCCGGCTCCCAGCGTCTGGGACTTTCCCACGTCTCGCCCCGGCAGCCTGGTCCGCCCTACCACATCTCCCCCGGCATCTCAGAGAAATACGCCCAGTTTAAACTTCCCAGCCGAGGTTCCGGCATTCACGCTCACCAAGTCTGTCTCGAGCTGGTGATGTTTATTAAGGAGGTTCGCTCCCTTGCTGCTCACCCGGTCGCCATCTTCCCCGGATCCTCAGTGTCGTTTTAATTTGCGTCTCTCAAACGATCAAAGGTATTGAACATTTTTTCATATATTTATTTGCCATCTGTATTTTTTCATCTTAGAATTGTGTGTTCATCTCAGATGCCCATTTTTGGGTTGGGTCTTTGAACTTGAGGGGCCTTCTTCTTTTCACTTATATGTTCTAGGTAGAAGTCTTTTGTCTGAGGGACAATTGGCTATAATTTTTTCCCATTCTGTGGATTGTCTTTTTACTCTGTTGGTCATTTTTTTGTACAAAAGTTTTTGGTAAGGTGAGATCCCATTTACTGATTCTTTGTAGTATTCTTCCTGTGGTCTGAGTATTGTCTAAGCAGCCTCTGCCTACACCTACGTCCTCAAGATTTCTACCTATTTTCTCTTCCAGTAGATTTAGTGTTTCTGTGTTAATATTTAGAGCGTGGATCCATTTTGATTTTAGTTTAGTGCATGGTGATAGACATGGATCTAATTTTAGTCTTTGGCATGTGGAGAGCCAGTTTTTCCAGCACCATTTATTAAAGAGACTATCTTTCCTCAAGTGAACATGTTTAGCTCCTTCATCAAAGAAAAAGAAGCTGAGTGTGTTTGTTTTGTTTGCCAACACTGTGCTGATTTTATCACAGTAGCTTTGTAGTATAACTTCAAAGCAGGGATTGTGATGACCTCTGACTTTCCTTTGTTGCCCAGGGTTACCTTTGCTATTCTAGGTTTCTTCTGATTCCAAATGAATTTTAGGAATGTTTTCTCTAGTTCTATGAGGTATGTTAATGGTATTTTGATTGGGATGGCATTAAATCTGTAGAAAAATTTTGGGAGTATGGCCATTTTCACTATGTTGGTTCTTCCTGTCCATGAGCAAGGAATATCTTTTCACTTTCTGATACCCTCTCCAATCTCCTTTTTCAGAGTAGTATAATTTTTTATGTGTAGTTCTTGTATTTCATTGGTTAGATTGATTCATAAGTATTTCACTTTTTTTGGATGTTATGTAAAGGGTGTGGTTTCCTTAATTTCTTTCTGTGTGTGAGTTTGTTGCTTGTATACAGGAATGCTACTGTTTTTTGAGTGTTGACTTCATATCAAGCTATGCTGCTGAATTTCATTATTAAATCTAGAAGTGTTTTGGTGGTGTTTCTGGGGTCTTCTGTGTAGACTATCATGTCATCTGCAAATAATGATAATTTAACTTCTTCCTTTCCTATCCTATTCCTTTTATGTCTTTCTCTTGTCTAATTGCTCTGGCTAGTGTTTCCTCAACTATATCGAATAGAGAGTCATGGTAGTGGACATCCTTTTCTTGTTCCTGATTTTAGAGGGAAAGCTTTCAATATTCAACCACTTAGTATGATGTTAGCTATTGGTTTATCATAGATGGCTTTTATCAGATTGAGAAAAAAACCATCTATTGCAATTTTCTGTAGGGTTTTTATCATGAATGGCGTTGGACTTTGACAAATGCTTTTTCTGCATCTATTGAGATGATTGGGGATTTTTGTCTCTGGTTTTGTTAATATACTGTATTACATTTGTTAATTCATATATGTCAAACCCTCCCTGCATACCTGGGATGAATACTACTTGATCATTGTGAATAATCTTCTCGATGATTTGGTGCATTCTGTCTGCCAGTATCATACTGGGTATTTTTTCATCTATGTTCATTAAAGAGATTGGCCTATAGTTTTCTTTTATGGTTGGGTTCTTCTCTGGTTTTGGAATTAGGGTAATACTTGCTTCCAGGAATGATTTTGGAAGTATTACTTCCCTTTCAATTTCCTTAAAGAGTTTCAGCACTAGTGGCATTAGTTTATCTCTAAATTTCTTATAGAATTCCACAGTAAATCCATCAGGACCTGTGCTTTTCTTTGTTGGTAAGTGTTTAATTACATTTTCAATTTCATTGGCTAATATCAGGTTATTTAGAATTTTTATATCTTCTTGATTTTGGCAATTCAATTGTGTCTAGGAATCTACCCATTTCTTCTGTTTTTTTCCATCTTACTAGAGTACAGGTTCTCAAAGTAGGTATTTACAATCTTCTGGATTTCTGCAGAATCTGTTATGATGCCTTCCTTTTCATTCTTAATTGTTTGCATTTGTGCCTTTTCTTTCCTGTTTTTAATGAGATTGGCCAATGGCTACCAGTTTTATTTATTCTTTCAAAGAAGCAACTTTTCAATTCATTAATTCTTTCTGTTGTTTTCTTAGTCTCAATTGCATTAATTTCTCCTCTTATCTTTATAGTTTCCTCCCTTGTATGAGCTTTGTGCTTCATTTGTTCCTTTTTTCTAGAAGTTTGAGGTTCAACATTAGATTGTTTATTTGAGCTCATTCTTTTATTCTGACATGAGAGTTAATTGCTATAAATTAGCCTCATAGGACTGCTTTCATTGTGTCCCATAAGTTCTGGTATGTTGTATTGGTATTATTGTTTAATTGTAGGTACTGTTTAATTTTGTCTTTCATTTCTTCTGTGACACATTGGTTCTTCAGAAGGGTATTGTTTAATTTCCATATGTTTATATAGTTTTTATGATTTCTTTTGCCATTGATTTCCAGTTTCATTGTGCTATGATCACATAGTATGAATGGGATGATTTCAATTCCTCTACACTTACTTAAGCATGTTGATGGGCTAATATATGCTCTATTTTGGAAAATGTCCCACGTGCAGCTAAAAAGAATGTATATTCTGATGTTTTGGGGTGGAACACTCTGTAGACAGCTGTTAAGTCCATTTGTTCACAGATGGTTTAATTCCAATATTTGTTGAGGGTTTTTGTCTAATTCATCTATTTATTTGTAAGAGTGAAATATTAAGGTCCCACATTATAATTATGTTAGTGTTTATTTGATTTTTCATGTTTGTTAATATCTGTTTTATGTAGTTGGGTGCACCAGTATTTGGTGCACATATATTTATGATTGTTATCTCTTTCTCTTAGAATTTTCCCTTAGCAAGTGTATAATGAACTTCCTTGTCTCCTTTGATCAGTTTTGGCTTAAAGTTTACACTGTCTGTGAATAAAATAGCTACCCCTGCTTTATTTTCTGGGTTCCTATAGCATTAGGTACTACTTTCCATCCTTTGACTTTTAGCCTATGAATTTCTTTTTGCATTAAGTATGTTTCTCAAATACAACAGATTGTTTGATCTTATTTCTTGATCCATTCTGCCAAGTCTATTTTTGATTGCTGAGTTGAGACTATTTATACTGATAGTTATAACTGATATATATTGGCTTGTCTTTTTCAGGTTATTTTCCTGTTGTTGATTCCCTGTGTTTCTCCTCTGTTTAATTGCTTGTCCTGCTGGATGGCTTCTTTCTATTGTTGTTCTTGTGGTTGTGGTCTTCATTTTCTCTTTCTAATATATCCTTCAGCTCCTAAAGAGCTGGTCTGGTGGTCATGAATTTCTTCAGTTCTTCTTTGTCATGAAAATATCTTATTTCTCCATTGATTTTGAGGGGTAGTTTTGTAGGGTACATCAATCTGGGCTGATCATTGCCAGTTTTTAAAGGACTATGTGCTATTTCTTAGGGTCTATTTGAAGAAGTAGTCTATCAGTCAACTTGCCAAGACTCTAACAAAGTAGCTGAGCATGGACAGCTTTATAAATAAAAGTGGTTTATCCAGCTCATAGATCTAGAGGTTCAGGAACATGGTGCCAAGATCTTCACAGATCTGGTGAGACTTTATGGCAGATGTTGTCATTATGATGAGAACATGCAAGAGAGAGTGATCACATCAGCAATCAGGAAGCTAGAGCACAGGGAGAGGCCAACCTTGTGACTTCTCACTAAGCCTTTCCCATTAGGGTCCCATGATTCCCCATTATCACCACATGGAGGACCAATTCTCAACACATGAACTCTAAAAGGACACATTTAAGTCCCCCAAACCATGGTAAAGTACGGTTTCAAAACAGAGTATAGATATTGTACCTATCATTGCCAAAACTTGTAACACAGCCATCCCCTTGACACCTAGGTATTCACTTTAGCTGCAGCCCTAAAGAATCTGGAGTATCTCACAGTTTCCTGCTTCTCCACCTGGCCTGGCCCACACCAGATAGCAAGCAATGCTGTTCTGAAATTATAGAGGGAAAATTCTGATAGAGTTGTCATTTCATGCAATCTCCTAGCAGTCAAGGTTTAAATTCAAAGAACTCTGCAAGTTGATTTTAACTGATGGCAGCAAGATGATCATGGGAAAATGCCTCTGTCTTTACACAGTGGCTTTCTGGAGGAGCTTCGAGGCCCTGGAAACTGTGATGAGTATTTATATTAACTGAAGAACTACAATTGTCAACATCTATTATTGATATTAGAATCCCTGGCAACATGATTTTTGGGGGGGTAAGAAAAATGTTTCTAATAACTAAAAACACTTCCAGCCTAATGTTTGCTATTCTATTTAGAACAAGAATATTCCTTTTTTAGTTTACTAGTTTGATCTCCAAGCAGGCTCCATAGTTTGAAGAATAATGTTTTGATCAGAAAAAAAGTAAAGTTTCTTAATTATGTCATTGCTTTCTTAAAAATTGTGGAAAAGATAATCTCTGCTTTATTTTCTAGGCACTCTTAGATGAATTTATGGTGAAGTTTTGAGAGAACGACTAAAGATATTTAGTTTCACAGATGTCCTCTCTTCCATCATTACCTCTTTTCTCTCCAAGCATTCTAGAAGGTCCACGTGCTTCTAAGAGATTGAAGGAAGACAGCCCACATAATACTTTTAGTTAAAGGCCCTGACTATAACCAACAAGCTGCTACTTAGAATTATGTAAGAAAAAGCATGTGTTCTCAGGCCCTCCAAGTTCTCTTCAGACACCAATCAGAGAAAAACTTTTTATATTGAGGGGAGAAGCTTAGCCTGACCATTGAGTGAGCTTGAACTTCTCCAAAACAGCATGGAAGGAAGACTGTGGCAACTCTCTGTGCTCTGATATTGCAAATGACTTAAAGCAATTTAGTAGCTGACAGATATCATGTTCTGTTTGAAAGACTTTAATTTATTTTCTGCAAGTTAGAGGTGTAAAAGGCCTATAGGTCTTCTTCACTACACTATTACTACCAGGTGAAAATATATACTGTCAGTGAATTGTGGGTACAATCCTGATGTACACATAAACTGCTCTTGGCAGATAGGCACAAAACCAATTATATTCCATTTTGTAAGCTCAGTGATTTATCAGATCTCTGTCTTTGGGGGATAGACCGAAATAAGCTAAAAAAGGTAAATAAATACTTTTCCTGGAAGATTTATTTAGAAAACCTCCAAGAGACTTTAACTATGTGAAAAATCTCAGGTGAGAGACCACACATAACATGCATTAGAATCCTAAGATAATGTTGTCTTTCTAAAGAGATTGGGCTACTGTGCTTGCTGAAGTCTCACAGTGCTTGTGTGATGTTTCTGCCCAATCTAAAGGTCATTCATTTCACCAGTCAAAAGTTGCTCTAACATCCATAATTTTAACACTAACTCAAGAAAAGCTCTTTGAGGCTCACTGGAGATGAAGATAGCTTAAATTATTGTAGCTGCTCCTCTGATATAAGCCTCTGATTAAGGATCTTTCCTATACTTGTGAATCTCCTATCTTGAGATTAGTATCCTTTGCTAAACAATTGTCCCTATGTTTAGAGTAAAACATGCAAGTCACAAATGCCTCACTCAAATAGTTAAGGTAAAATGATATGTAGAATAAAAGGTAGGCCATAAAGTCATGGAGCCATGAGACAGATGACAGCATTCCCAAAGTGAATAAATTCAGCAGAAAGAGAAAGTGTCTTATGGTCCGTGTGGAAGGGATGTTCCTGAGAAACAAACAGTCCAGGAAGATGGAGTAGGCATAGTTTTCCCTATTTCTCCTGCTGCATACATCTAAATTCCTTGGACATTATATAAAAAAAAGACTCTGAAAAACGAAAAGAGCCAGACCAAGAAGGATCTTCAGGCCTGATGAACGATGTAGAGGTGGGATCCTTGGGCTTTATTTTTGCTTTATAGAACCCATAATGTGTTCTGGAGACACCAGTCACCTGTGCCAATGGGCACAGACAAACCACAAGCCCAATAAAAGTTTGTTTCTTCTAAGCCTTAGGCCAGGTAAGGGAAAAAATAGCAGAAGAGGAAAATTTAAAAAAAATAATCATCCTACTTCAGCCAAAGTCTCATAGAAAACCATGGTCCCATTCCCCACCTGTGCTAACAAAGGCTGAGAGCCTGGACTGCTGTCCTTACCCACGTGGTGCTCTAATAAGCACTAGGCACGTGTAAGAACAGATGTGACCGTTCCACTTTCTGCTTAAGCTGTAGTAGCTTTCCTTTTGATCGTCTCTCTCACTCTAAGAATCGACTTAGTTGTTTTGCTTTTCCTTGCTGCTAGGGAGATGTCTCTTTTTTCCTTAACTGGAGTTCGATCGCTTCATTCTGTCTGGTTTTAAGGCATTTGCTTGGAGCTATTGTAAGTAAGAAAATACTTTGTAACATAATATTTTATCAAGAGCAAAATTAATCAACAAAGTAATTTTCAAAATGATATAAACACATAAACTCTGGAATAAAAACCAAGATGTTATGAAGCAAGCTACCCAGAGCTAGGTGAGCCCCACCTATCCCAGGGTCCAGCTCCGTCACACCACTCTTAATTCCTCATGCTTTACGTCTTTCTAGAGAGCCACATTCAGTTTGGATCCCTAGCATAGGATACAAAAATAACATTGAACTTTAAGTCCTAAAGCCTGATATAATGAGATTGATGTAGTGGCCATAGTATCTATGTGGTAATTTTAAATATTCAGTCTAACAAGAGTATGGTCACTAGGTACAAATGAACACCACTCTGTACCACTGGGGAAGTTCATTAAAATTTTGAAGTACTCTTAGCAAGATTTCGCACTCTTTTCAGATTTGGTTTATTCATCCCAAATATGATTACCAAGATATACACTAAAGGATCTGTTGCATAGAATAAAATACATTCATAATTATTTGTGCTAATAATCACTAATATCAACAGTAGTTGAGTAATGTTTAAAGTGAACGATGCTTATTTGAAATATTGTCCTTTGTTAGTGAAGGCCCATTCCAAGTTGTCCAGAAGTCATATATATCAGAAGACAGAAGTAGTAGTCTTCAGTTTAGGGCACCTAAATCCTTTTAAGACTTTGCAAGGATTTTAAGGACGTCTATTTCCAGATCCTCAAGTCTCTTGCACTTTCTTAAAACTGGTTTCACTGTCAATGTCCCCATTCTCAGCTACTTCTCCTCTTCTACCACCTCTTGGGAGAGGCTTTAAAGTTTGTCTTCAAGCATGAGATTGTCCTCAAGGTGTCTTCTCATGAGAAAAGTACAGTTGAGGTAGTCTTTTATTCTCACAATAATGATAACATGTACAGCAAACCTAGGTCTAATTTAAACCTGAAGCCAAACTCAGATGAATTCAGCCTGGATTGGTTAAATCACAGCTTACCCACAAACAAAATAAATAAATGCTTATTTATTACAACAATTGAAATTTTGTAGCATGATAATGCTAATCTTGTATCATAATGGGTAAACTACACAATCTTGTCAGTGTAAGCTAAGTTTTGCTGCAGTAGCAAAAGACCCACGCACACATTTATTACCTACATCAGCTGTCACCATGAGTCAACTGGGGCTCTGTTCCATAATCTCACTGAGGGACTCTGACAGAAGATTCCTTATCTAGACTTATAGGTCTCCTAAGAGAGGGACAAAGAGAACTGTAGAACTATGTGCTAGCTTTTGAAACTTCTGCTTGGAAATAACACATAAAAATTTACTTACATTATACTGGTCCAAGTACATAGCACAGCTATGCCTAAGCAGTGTAGGACGCATCATTTCTCTATAGAGACCAGCACTACAGCAAAACGATCCACAGGGAAGCTTCCACCAGGGAGATTTCCAATAATTTGAAAAATTTTTTTTTAAACTGACCACAAAAATATACCTTGAATATTTTGACAACATGTTACAGAGTAGCTTAATTCCAACGCTTGCTCTTTTATTTTTCCCTGGTTGGCTTGAATTTTGTCATCACTTGACTGTTCAAAGTGAAGAGCACATTTGTGCATGCATGCAGAGCTGCACACTGTCACATCGTGCTCTGGTAGACTGGGCCTATCACTATTCACAGGACAGACAGGCAGGAATAGAGAGATTGCAGTGTTCTCCCTACTATGATCAATAGTGTTCTGCTCTTCAAGTATGTGTTTTCCATGGAATATAAATCAGATGTTATTAATTTTTCAGATTAAGTAAAATGTAAGGGAGCCATACTGTTATAGGCACCTCATGTTGTCTACTGCTTTGAAACAGCCTCCATGTGATGTAAAAATTGATGCTAATAAACCAAAACTCTACCCAAATTATTACTCTCTCCACATTATTATTTGTTGTCAATTTTTAAATAGGAAGTGTCTCCCAAAGACTCCCACATTGAGAGATTTCCCTCCCATACAGCAAAGCTCTGACTGTAGCCTAGAGACGCGATCTGATTGGTAGGCTTTCATTTCATCAGTGGACTCATCTACCAGTGAGATCACGTAGTTCAATGGCATTACTGGGAGTAATGCGAGCAAGAATCGGAGCCTGGCTGAAGGCTCATGAATCATGGGGTCCTGGCTTTGAGGACTGTGTCTGTCCCTCTGGATGTAGTTCTGTCTCTAGCCCCTGACTGCCGTGAAGTTACAGACAAGCAGCTTTCTCTTGCCACGCCTCTCGGCCTCATCACAGCCCTAACACAGTAGAACCAGGCAGACATCCACTGGAACCTCTGAAACGATGAGGACGAGCCAACATAAACATTTCCTTCTTTAAGCTGTTTTTCTCAGGTATTTAGTCACAGCAAAGAAAATCTGACCAACACAGGTTACAAAAATGACATCCTAACGTGGAAGAAAAATTCTACAGTTTTTGTCTAATAATTAGAACTTAAAAAACCCGTTTGTCAAAGTGGTACATTATTTTTATTTTCATTTCCATGGCTCCTTTCAGCATCACTGCTTTGCGCAGAAGCGGAGATGGCCACCTTCTGTGAAGGGGGTTCATAGGATCATCCGGTCATCTATCCGGATGCTCAAACTGGAGACCTGGGCACTTCAGAAGACTGTGTACTCCGTATCCTTCTTTATCTCTGTTGTTATTGCTTTGGTCCAGACCCTTGGAATCATTTGCTATACTAGTGCTTTAAACCCCTAACCACCCACTTGCCACCACCCCCATCTCCATCTAACAGCCTGTGACGCTGGCGGGCTCCTTCTACGCCTTCTCTCGGACTGAACTAGGAAAGCATTGGACAGCGTATAATCATTCGAAGGTGAGGGAACCGATATCCTGAGACAAATCACACCCCACATATGAAACTTTAGCTGGCGATTTTGCATCTTTCTTTTGATACCTTATGTCCTTTTGGAGCAAACAAGAAAAAAAACTCAAAAGATGCATACTGTTTTGAGGCTTTCTTTATTGTTGGAGCTCAGAGGAAAAACAAAGGACATTTGCATTTCAGATGACAGTAGAGTGACAGGAAAACTCAAGGTGTTTGAGATCTTGAGGGAGCCCTTGCAAGAAATAATGCTGTCTTGTGAATTCCTAGTTGCTGGAAACGCTTGAATACTTTTGGTTCTTTTAGGGAAAGGCGAACCACCACTGACATCTGAGACATAAAGGAACCTAAAACTAGTCACACATTTACAGTTGTCAAGTAGGTGACACTGTCTAGAATCAAGGAAAGAACAGCATTTGAAGATTGGGTTTCTAGAGAATCATAGCTGTTACTTTGCTATTTATACTTGCCATGTTTCATTTTGCAAACCTCTCTGTATGTGTACATATGTGCATACCTATGTACATGTGGGCACATTCACCTGTATGTATATCTACACATACATATGTATTACATATATATAATCTCACTTATTTCTTATACACAGTAATATGGTCTCTATTTACTTGTATCTCACTTGTTAAACTTTTTACATGTTCACTAGTACTTTTTACTATGAGCTGTGTATTGCATCATAGTTTATTCAACCAGCTCGTAGATTTTCTTTGCTGAGTAATTATTTTGGGACTTTTCATTATTTTGTTATTTCAGATAGTATGGTGATGTACAAGACTATGCAAATATTGTTTCATGTTGTGAGTCACAATAAATTCCTAGAAAAGATCTGCTTGGGTAAAATGATAAATCCCTAGATATGCAGTCAAATATATGGGATGTTTCTCAGAGGGTGTCTTTCTATGGCAGGGTTTTATTTTGTTTTTTGTTTGTTTGTTTGTTTTTTGGGGTTTTTTTTTTGCAGTACTGGGGATCGAACTCAGGACCCTGCGCTTGCTAGGCAAGCACTTATTCCACTGAGCTATATCCCCAGCCCCTATTTTTTTTTTTTTTTTGTGGTACCGGGGATCGAACTCAGGACCTTGCACTTGCCAGGCAAGCACTTATTCAACTGAGCTATATCCCCAGCCCCTTGTTTTATTTTTGCTTATCAGGGACTGAACTTAGGGTTTCATGCATGCTAAAAAATATCAAACAAAGACACTCTATCGCTGAGCTACATTCAAGTCTGAGATTAATATTCGAACCAATAAACATTAAACAAAGGAGATAGTGCTCCCTAAAGAGGGTAGACCTCATGTGGATAAGTGTCTCCAACCCCTACAAGAGGGAATTCTCCAGCCCCACGGACCACATCTGAGCTCAGCATCCACTTTTCCATGATCTGCAGCCTGCTAGCTCACCCTGCAGGTTTGGAACTTGTTGGTCACCATAGCAGCGTGGGTCAGCTGTTTAAAGAAATATCTTTCCCTCTATATATACACATCCTATTGGTTGCACTTCTCTGTAAGAACACTCACAAATGCAATAGTTATACCATTTTGCATTCCCACAAACACTGGATGAGAAAGTCTACTTTCCCACACCCTCTGTAGACAAAATATTGTTAAGCATTTGAATTTCTGCCACTCTGACAGGTAATAAATGGCATTATAGTATAGTTTTAATTTGCCATTTCTCTTATTATGAATGAAACAGCATCTTTTCTTATGTCTAAGGGCCATTTGTATGTCTTTCCCAGTGGAATATCTTAAAAAGTTTTATAATGCAAAAACATCTCTTGCTATGAACTAAGGTGAAATGAAATAATGATGCTATTAGAAATGAAATAAGCCTGGACCCTCAGGTATAAATTCCTTAAGTAATAAACTGCTCAAATTATCTTCAGGAAAAAGCTCTAGAATCTTCTCCAGGATGGCTCAGAACAGGCTTTTCAAGATGCAGGGAACAGCCTGCCGCCTTGTCAATTACCTCTGGGCCTCACAAGCTCAAATTCCTGCGTGCAGAATATGATAACGGCCCCCAGAAAAAGCACGGAACCTGTAAAACTCTCGAACTTCCCTTCCTGGCCATGCAGTCAGCAGGCAACTCCTCCCCTTTCCTTCCTATAAGTTGCCCCTCCTCGGCCTGTTGGGGAATTACACTTGAGGTTACACTTCCTGGCATCCTGACCCACCACCATTTGCACAATAAAGGCTTTTCTTTTAAAATAATGATAAGCAATGACATAGTACTGGCTTCAGTACAACTTGGGCCATAAGCCCTTGCTCAGGAGCAAAAAGATAAGCTATGTTGGTAAGATTAGTAATTTTATTTTCAAGATTAGTATAAACATTTTTTTCCAATGTGACTACCCATTCTCTCATGGAATTCATAGCACAGATACTAGTTATGTCACTGTTTTACATTTTATTTTTTTATGAACCAGGATACCGCTAACAAGATAAAATGTACCAGAAACTTTTCTTTGATAAAATGTGTCCTGATGACCACATCAGGTCCTAGATTTTACAACAGGTTTGTGACGTCCTAGGGAAGTGGAGATGCTTTGTTCAGGCACCTGGATTCCTGACATGACATCTTTCTGTTAACTAGCAGACTTTCCTTTCTTCTTCTCCCTCAGCTTCCTTCCCCCTTATTCCCACAGTGTTCTCTGAAGTTTTCTTTCTGCCAATTGAATAAAAACAAGTCTGCTTTTCCCCTTCTGTAGCCAAATTCTTTCTTTTATTAACACTTGCTGCTTGCAAAGTGCAAAACGAATGCATTTCCACTTAAATCTGCCTCTAAGGTGCTAAGTTTAAAGAAAACTATCACAGGAACATTAATTTGCAGGAAAGATTGCTCACCCCCAGATGATATTCCAGTTTCCCAAACTTGCTAGCAGGAAACTTGTTTAATGTGAGTGAGGTTGGAGGAACAACCAAGGAGTGAGTTCACAGTTGCCCAGTGCTAGACAGGTATGAAACACGAACTCGTGAGATGCACACATCTTGCAGACATGTTCTGTTTCCTCTAAGTCTGAAAAAGTTTAATTTATTTAAAAACTTTGAAAATTTATTCAGCCAGTTCTCTTTGAAGGGGTCCTTGTTTTCTCAATACATTTCATATTAAATGTGCTTGTAATAGATGCAAGTATATAATGGATGTAAATATTGTTTTACCTAGGGGTGGTGTCACTTCACCATAAATTCCTACAAGAAGGGACTTCTGGATCAACAAGAATTTAAAATTCATAAAAATCTGAATGCTTGCCTCCTTTGTAAAAAATGGGGCATAAAGAGTGTTTGCTGAAGTCCCAATCAAAGGAAAAATGGGTTAGAGTTTTCTTTCTTTCTTCCTTTCTTTCTCTCTTTCTTTCTCTCCTTCTTTTGTCTTTTTTTTTTTTTTTTTTTTGGTCTTTTTGAAACAGGGTCTTGCTATGCAGTTCAACTGGCCTTGAGCTCACTTTGTAGTCCAGGCTGGTCTTGAGTTTACAATGATCTTCCTGTCTCGGCCTCCTGAGTGCTGGGATTATAGGTGTGTGCCACCACACCCAGCTAAAGTCTTCTAAATTACAGAACTATGATGGTGAATATCATTCTGGAGACTGTATGCAGCTCAACAGACATAGCTTTATCTATATCAGGAAAATCATATAACTGTTTATGAAACTCCACTTTTTGCTTTATTAGGATAATCTCATCATAAAATGTGAGAAATGGACAAGGAGAAAAAAAGAAAACCATTACTAGAAGCTCACAAATTGGAGTCTCAGCCCAGAGAGAATCTTGAATTCTGTGAGAGGGCTTTGATCCTCCTCCTGGGGCCCTGGAATCATTCTGTTTGCCTCTCTTTATTAAGCTTCTGCTGTATACTCATTCAGGAGATTGCAGACCTGATCAGCCTGCAATAACTAAGGGATATTATTATTTCCATAAATGGTGCCCAAGCAGGGACATATAAACCTTGGACTGAAAAAAAATTTTCTTAGCCTGATCAAGTAAATCTACCTAGAGTAGAAAAGTGTGGGAGATGGAGACAGCCTTCGCAGGATGAAAACTTTGCCAGGGACACCTGGAGAAAGGATGGAAGAGAAGCATTCCACAAGGAATAGGGAATTCTGCTGTGAATCCATCAGGGCCTGGGCTTTTCTCTGTCAAAATGAAAACCAACTAGAAAAAGTCAACATACTGCAGGAATACATTCATACCAATGTTGAAGGCAGCACAAATCATAATATCTGAATCCTGGAAGGAACTTCCATTCCCATCAAAAGATGAATAAATAAAGAGAACTGGTACCAATACATAATAGAATACTACTCTGCTATAAAGAAGGATAAATTTGAGACATTCATAGGACAATGGATGTACCTGGAAAATACAATGTTTTTTTTTTTATTTTAGAAACATAAAAGTACAAAAACATATTGACAAACAGACACCCATTATCATAGAAAATAGTACAATCACAACTAATCTATAGACAAGGTGATATGGTCTCAACAGTAGTTGTTGCTTTATCCATTGATATCTTCGAATTGTAGATGTATGGACCCATATACAGACATGCAAATTTAGTCA
>PVLD010032879.1:0-14203 GCA_004027595.1 Dinomys branickii
GTAAAAATTTCATCTCCACTGCTATTGATCTAATTTGGGCCTACGTGACCTTAGTGTGTATAACACACACTTGTGAGCACACAAACACACATTTAAAGTATAATTATACAGGGAATATTTCTGTGAATGCAATCCAAACTTTCTAAGAGTGAACACTATCCTCTCTTGCATATACTTTAATTGATATATTCCTTAGTATTTTATATTTTGTGATGAGGCTACAAATGTTATCTTTTCAGCATTTAATTTTCTAACTGTCTATTGCTGACACAGAGCAATACAACAGAATCCTGCATGGTGTTTTTATAGCTGGCACCGTGGACAAGTTTTTGTGTAAGTTCTTTTGTTTTCAATAAATAGACTCATCTTGCAATAATTACAGTTTTATTTATTCCTTTTTAATCATTATATCTCTTTTTATTGTCTTATTTTATAGGCCAGGAGTTTGACTACATTTTAATAGTAGGAGTCTTTGTATTATTCTTGATCTCAAAGGGGGAATTTTTATTTGTTTCAGTATTTAGTAAGAATTTGTGTTTGTTTTTGTTTTTTGAACCCCCTGTTTCAGACTCTTGAGCGCTGGGATTACAGGCGTGCGCCACCATACCTAGCTTCACTAGTATGTTTAATGCGGCTTTTTGTGTGGGATCCCTTTATCAGCTGAAGGGAGTGTCTTTTCCATTCCTACTTTGCTAAGAATTCTCTCCTTTTAATGAAGAATAGATTTACATTTTTCAAAGGCATTTTTGCATTTATTGAGACAATCCGAATTTTTTGCATTTGGTCCATTTATATCATGAATTATACTGATTTTATTTTTTCTCTTTTATAGCAATTTTCTTTCATTATGAAATATGTGGGTAGGGTGCACATATTCAGTCTAAGCATATGTTCAGTTTAAGGAATAATTATAAAAGAAACACCTCTGTGACTCCAACCCAGATTAAAAAAGAATGCCTTAGAAATTCACTGTTTCTGCCCCTCTAAGCATTAATCCATGTATATAACCATATTTATTACTTTTGTGACAGTAAGTTTCTTGTTTTCTTAAAGAAATACTTTCACTCCCATATATGTGTTTTTAATACCATACCTTTGCTTTGAAAATATTTTAGTTTTTGATTTTTACAATTTTTATTTTTATTTAGTACATGTTTGCAGTACATAATGACTATGTTTGGAATTTTTAAATTTATTTTTAATTGTGGAAAATGTGCAAAACAAATTTACTATCATCAATTTTAAGTATACAGCTCAGTAGCATGAAGTATATTGACACTTTTGTATACCAAATCTCCAGCACTTTTTCAGCTTGCAACACTGAAACACTGTCCACTAAGAGCTCTCCCTTGTCCCTCCCTCCAGGTCCCTGGAAGCTGGTGGAAACCAGCAGTCCACTTTCTGTCTCTACGAATTTAACTTCTCTAGGTAACTCATAGAAATGGAATCATATAAAATTTGTCTTTTGTGATTGGTTTAAACCACTTAGCATAATGTTATCAAGGTTCAGCCATGTTGTAGCATAGGCCAGAATCTGTTTTTTAAAGCTGAATATATTGTATATACAAAACACATTTTGAGTTCAATTCCCACAACCATAAAAGAAAGAGAGAGAAGCAAAACACAGTTTGTTTATCCACACATCCATCAATGATCACTTGGTTCGTTCCTACCTTTTCCCTATTGCAAATAATGCTGCAGTGAACGTGGATGTGCAAATATCTCTTTGAGACTCTGGTTTCAGTTCTTTTGGGTAAGTGCACAGGTATTGCTGGAATATATAAAAATGTATATAAAAGCTTTATTTTTAATTTTTTGGGAATTGCCATATTATTTTCCACAGTAGTTGTACTGTTTTACATTTCTACCAACAATACACAAGGTTCAAATTTCTCCATATTCTTGCCAGCACATGTTCTTTAAATTTTATGTATTGATTGACTGATTGTACTGGGAATTGAACACATGGCCTCACACTTTGGGCAAGTTCTCCAGCACTGAGCTACATTCCCAACCCTTCAAAAAATTTTTTAAATTTTGAGATAGGCTTTTGCTAAGCTTTCTAGGCTCACCTCAAACCTGTAATCCTGCTCCCTCAGCTTCCTGAATAGATAGAATTACAGGCATGCATCACTGTGCTCAACCTCACTGTCCTTTTCAAAAATTATTCTTTTGAAGTTTTTGCCTGGAATATCTTTGGAAGTACTTATTAGACAGTCATGAACTTTAGGAAGTATCATGTTTCTTTGTTTTTTCATATTTCTTGTGTTTTTCTTTTTTTGTCAGTAAAAATGGAAGCCCAGAAACTTTTATTTTTAAATGTTTTTTTCTTTTACAAATTCACATAGTTATTCAACATGAATAATAGTATATCAGTGAACTGTTATCCCTTCCTTCTTGTTCCTTGGCCATTTTGTTCCCTTTCCTGGGACCCAAGTTTTTTAAGAATTATTTTAATTGAGATAAAATTTATGTAACATAAAATTTATCACTTTAAAGTATAATTCAGTGCTCTTTAGTATATCCACAACATTTTGCAGTTATCCACAACATTTCATCACTGTGTTGTTCTCTAATATTTCCATTACTCAGAAATTAAACCCTGTAATTTTTTTTTTAATTTTAAAGACAAAAGAATGGAGACATGTAAACCAGAATAACACAAAAGCAATACAGGAAATATAAAATTATAGAGAAGATAGTAGGGAATTACCACTGGATTTTATATTCCATAATGTTATCTTCACATTTGTTAACACAAAAGCAGTAAAGGAACTTCCAAATTATAGAGAAGGTAGTAGGAAATTAACACTGGATACTGTATTACATAATGTTATCTTCGCATTTGTTACTCAGTTACACAGATGATGGCTCATTCGATTAATCAATTTTTTCCACCCTCATCTCCGTTGTTTCCCCACCCAAGCAGTTGTCTTCCCTCTGATAATAACTGTACTTTTTGGTTTATTTACTCCCTCAGGCTCTCACAAATTATGCTGTAACAAACATGGGTGTGCACAAATTGCTACAGCAGGAGGTGGAAAAACACCCATCCTCAAACATGGTAGATAGGCAGGGAGCCAGGTTCACTATGGTCAAGTCCTCATTGACAAGCCCTCAAGGCCACTGGGGGTCCGGTCCAGTAGGCAGGGTTACTCAGCGAACCGCCAGGCTCTGCCCAGTCGAGTCCTCAGGGTCGCTCCCTGGGGACCACTGAGGCCCTGTAATCTTAATTTGCTCTTTCCCACCCCTTGCAAACCACTAATCTACTTACTATCTCTGTGGATTTGCCTGTTCTGGATATGTCTTACAAATGGAATCATACAATGTGTGAGATTTTGTGCTGAGTTTCCTTCACTTAGCATGATGTTTTCAAGATTCATCTATGTTATTGCATGTTATCATACCTTTTTAGGACAGTAGTATTTTATTGGATGGCTATAACACACATCAATCCATTGACTGACATTTAGGTTGTTTCTGCTTTGGGGCTATTATGAACAATGCTACTGTGAACATTCATGGACCAGTTTTTGGTATGGGCGTATGTTTTCAAATCTTTTGAGTGCATTCTAGGAGTGGAATTGCTAGAGTGTGTGGTAACTCTAGGTTTAACATTTTGAGAAATTACCAAAGTGTTTTCTATAGTGGTGCACCATCACCATCTTACATCAACAGTGTATGAAGGGGCTGGGGGTATAGCTCAGTGGCATAAGCGCTTGCCTGGCAAGTGCAAGGTCCTGAGTTCGATCCCTGGTAGCGGAAAAAAAAAAAAAAACAGTGTATGAAGATCCCAATTTCTCCATGTTCTCATTAGTATTTGTTATTTTTTGTTTGTATTTTTATAGCTTTCCTAGAGAGTATGAGAGTATGAATTGGTCTCTCATTGTGATTTTCGCTTTCATTTTCCTAATGACTAATGATACTGAGCATATTTTCATGTGTTTTTTGGCCTTTTGTATATCTTCTTCGTAGACAAATTATTTAAGTTCTTTTCTCATTTTCTGAGTTGGGTTGTTTGCTTATTGTTGAGGTATAAGAGCCATTGTATACCCTGGGCACTAGACCTTCATCAAACATACGACTACAAATATTTTCTCCCACCCTGTAGGTTGCCCTTCTACTTTTATAATAGTGTCCTTTGATGCCCAAAAGTTTTTAAACAATTTTTATAAAGTCCAATTTTATCATTTTTTTCTTTTGTTGACTGTGTTTTTAGTGTCATATTTAAGAAACCACTACTTAATCTAAGGCCACTAAGATTTATAGTTCTGTTTTCTCCTAACTATCCACATAGTTTATAACTATAGTAGTCTGATAATAATTTTAGCTTTTACTTATAGGTCTTTAATCCACTTTAAGCTAATTTTTCTGTATGAAGTGAGTTAGGGGTCAGGTACATATCCAGTTGTCCTTGTGCCATGTGTTGAAAACAGTATTACTTTTGCCATTGAATTGTCTTAGGATCCTGACCAAAAATTAAATGACCACTGATGCATCACATTATTTCTAGATTCTTAATTCAATTTCATCAATCTATGTCTCTCCTTATGCTAGTACCACATTGTATTGATAATCTTCATTTTGAAGTAAGTTTTAAAGTTGTGTTTCTGTGTTGAGATTTTCACTTTTTTGTGTGTGATAGTGTCTCTGTGCAATTCAGGCTGGTCTTGAACTCATGATGTAGCCCTGGCTGGCCTTGAACTCCTGGCTATGCTCATGTTTGAGCTTCTTAAATTTTGGGATTACAGGTGTGTGCCACCATCCCTGGTGAGATTTTCTTTTCTGTTGGGATGAATATCTCTCCCACTTTTATACAAGAGCCTGTGTGTGTGTGTGTGTGTGTGTGTGTGTGTGTGTGTGTCTAGAGATCAAATACCAGAGTGCTCTACTACTTAGCTGTAACTTCAACTATTTTTATTTTGAGAGACAGGGTCTTACTAAGTTGTCCAGGCAGGGCTCAAACTTGTGATCCTCTGCCTCAGCTTCCTTCACTGTGTGAAAGCCCCCTTAATCAGTAGCCTTCTCTTGAAGATGTATCCTGGGATATCAATTTATTAAGTTTATTTATTTTTTATTTTTTGTCTTTTTGAGACAGAGTCTCACTATGCAGTTCAGGCTGGCCTTGAGCTCACTTTGTAGCCCAAGCTGGTCTCAAGCTTGCAACAATTCTCCTACCTCAGCCTCCCAAGTGTGGGGATTACAGGCATACGCCACCATGCCCAGCCAATTTGTTAAGTACAATTCCAACAGGACTTCATAGTATAGTTTTCCTGTGGCTTCTTTAACCGGGATTTTACACAATGTGTACTGTGTGAGAGATAATTTTCTCTGTAGGTCTCTCAAAAGTGAGGTCCCTCTAGTAGTTTAGGAAGGCATAATGTAGGTAGCAGAATATGTGGGATTCACCTTCTGGCGTTGCTTCTCCATTCTTAATAGCAGTAAGTCTGATAATGTATGGCAACAACCCATGCTGTGGTTCCTCTGGATGCATTGTCTGAATGATTCTCTTTTTTGTCTCTGCTGTTCTTACAGGGGTGAATGTCTAGGAGTAGGCCTTCAGCCCTTCCTCACCATGCCAATTTAGAGCTAAGGACTTTCATCACCTGGGCAGTTTAGTTCCACTGTTTTTTTTTTTATTTTTATTGGTACAGTTTAGATATACTTAATGATCACATTCATCATAGGGAATTTGTACCTGTACGTGAAATACTTCAGTTCTTTTTTTGCTCATTCCCTTCCCTTCTCTTCAGCCCCTCTTCCCCTCCTTATTTACAAAAGCTTTGTTTCCATTTTTTCCTTCCCTCATTTTTTTCTTTTCCCTTCCTTGCTTTCTCTGTCCCTCCTCCCTAGTTCCTCTTCTCATTTGAATATTTTCTTCCTATTTCACAATACCTATTATACATTTTGGTTTTTATTTACACTTTTAGTTTCTCACACAAGAGTAACAATGTGATATTGACACTTGTGTGTCCAATTTATTTCACATAAGAGTATGGTCTTAAGGTGCATCCATTTAGCTAGAAATGTCTCAAGTTTATCCTTCTTCATGGCTGATAGTACTCCATTGTATTTTAAAAAACCACATCTTCTTTATCCATTCATTGATTGATAGGTTTGGGCTGTTTCCAAGATTTAGCTATTGCAAACTGTGCTGCTATAAACATGAGTGTGCATATATCGCTGTAGTATGTTTTTAATTCTTTTGGGAAGAAAGGGAATAGCTGGGTCAAATGGGACCTCCAATCCTAGTTTTTTGAGGAATCTCCACATTGATTTCCATGGTGGCTGCACCAGTCTACACTCCCACCAACAGTGGAGAAGGGCTCCTTTTCCTCACAGCCCTCTCAGAATTTGTTATTGGTTGATTTCTTGATAATAGCCATTCTTTCTTGGGTGAGATGGAATCTCAATAGCGTTTGAATTTGTATCTCTCAAATGACCAGTGATGTTGAACATTGTTTTGATATATTTATTTGTTGTTTCTACTTCTTCATCTGAAAAATGTCTATTCATTTCCGATGCTCATTTTTTTATTAGGTCTTTGAATTTGGGGGGCTCTGATTTTTTGAGCTCTTTATATACTCTAGATAGTTGTCCTTTGTCTGAGAAACAGAAGGCAAAATTTTTTCCCCACTTTATGGGTTGTCTCCTCACTCTGTTGGTGGTTTCTCTTGCTATGCAAAAGTTTTTTTAATAAGGTGAGATCCCAGTTGTTGATTCTTTGTGATAGTTCTTATGCAATTAGGGTTTTATTCATAAAGTCTTTGCCTACACCAGTGTCTTCAATTCTATCTATTCTATCTGCAGCAGATTTAGTGTTTTTGTTTTAATATTTAAATCTTTGATCTATTTCAATTTTAGTTTAGTGCATGGTGAAAGGTATGGGTCTTGTTTTAATTTTTGGCATTTGGAAACCCAGTTTTTCCAGCATAACATATAAAAGAGGCTACCTTTCTTTCAGGGAATGTATTTGGCTCCTTTGTCAAAGATAAAGTAGCTAAGTGTATCTGGAGTTGTTTCTGTATCTTTTACTGTGTTTCATTGATCCTTGAGTCATTTTTTTTCTGTACCATGCTGTTTTTATCTAGTAGCTTTATAGTATAGTTTCAAGTCTGAGATTGTGATGCTGTCTGACTTGCCTTTGTTGCCTAGAATTGCCTTTGCTATTCTAGATCTCTTTTTGTTCCAAATGAATTTTAGGATTATTTTCTCAAGGCTAGGGATGTACCTCAGCAGCACAAGCACCTGCTTGGCAAGTGCAAAGTCCTCAGTTTGATTCCCAGTACCAAAAAAAAAAAGGATTGTTTTCTCTAATTCTATGAGATAGGCTGCTAGAATTTTATCAGGATTGTATTTTGGAAGTATGGCCATTTTCATTGGTTCTTTTTACCAAATAACAAGGGATATCTTTCCATTTTCTGGTATCCTCTTCAATCTCTTTTTTCAGAGTGCTATAGTTTTTAATGCAGAGGTCTTTTACTTTCTTTGTTAGATTGATTCCTAGGTATTCTATTTTTTGGATACTACTGTGAAAGGTGTAGTTTCTTAGTGAGTTTGTTATTCATGTACAGGAAGGCTATTGATTTTTGAGTGTTGACTTTTTCTCCATCTATGTGACTTAATTTGGTTATTAAACCTAGAAGTCTTTAGGTGGATCTCCACTATTCTTTAAACTGAAATGTCTACCAATGTTTCAGTGGGGCTAAGTCACAGCTGAAGTAAGATATAATTTTAGTTGAGGTAAGAGTATAGCTCAGTAGCAGAGCAGCACTCAACATGCTCAAAGTTCTGGACTTATCCCCATCACAACACAGAAAGAAGAAAACAACAACAACAACAAAAACAACAAGACTCCTCCAGGTAAAGAAAAAAAGTGACTACTAAATAAAAACGAGAACAATCACAATACCAACAACAGAAAACTAAGATGCAAAAATAATATATCATAAACAAAGAAGTTAAGGTATAATACAAAAAAGTAATAAAAATAGGAATAAAAAAGATAAAAGATAACTGAAGAAAAATAAAAGGGGCAAAAGGAGAAAAAAAGGAAAGTAAAAAAAGAAGAGAGGAAAATGTAAAATTAAAAAGAGAAAAGAAGAAAAAAATAGAGGGGAAATGAAAGAAAAAAGAAAGTTAAATATTACAAAGTAAAAATATAAATAAAAACAACAATAATGAAAATGTATTAAAAATTAAAATCTCCTCTCCTCCGAGGTGATTGATTGCTCAGGCAAGAGTAGATATTCTTTCACTCTTGGAAATATTGTATAAACATAAAGACAAATTAAATATCAGCATACACTAAATATCTACTAAATGCAACAACTATATCTCCACTAAAAATTTAAAAATATTCAACAGTAATAGCATAGAGTTAACTATCTAAAGATTAATAAAATTAGTTCTTAAACTAGAAAAGATAGCAATTGTGGATGGAAGCATGAAAAAAAGTAAAATTTGAAAAATTATTCAATGGAAGATGAGAAGCAGGAGAAAAAAAGGATATTAAGGATCTCATTAAAGAGTAAAAGAAAATTATTAGAGTTAGATAAAAGTAGCATAAAAGATCTCTTTCTCTCTCCCTCCCTCTCTCTCTCTCTCTCTCTCTCTCTCTCTCTCTCTCTCTGAATGACTAATCTCTCCAGGATCTGCACTCTTGGAATCCAGGAAGGCACAGTCTTCTGTGCTTATCTCTGTGGCCTGTGGGTCTGTGAGGTATCTGCCCTGTTCTAGTGGCCCCTTTATTCTTACACCCCAGACTGTGGCAATCGTCCAAGCCGAGGCATGCCCCTGCTTATGTTGATAGAAGGGACGAACAATCACACCACTGATCTCTGTGCTCACTGTAGGCAGCAGGGTGGGAGTTCAAGCAGACCTCTGGACTTAATGCCAATAATTTCAAGTCTAGCTGCCTCTCAAAGGCATACCCACTGGCCCTGGCTTCTCACCACAGGGGGCGGAGCCCCATGTCCTTCCTGGCCTAAATTTAAACTTTGCAGGGAATCTCTATCTAGCCCACACCCTCTCTGCAACTGTCTCTTGTGGCTGTCTCCCCTCCATTCACTGTGCTAGGATAACAATGGAAAGCCTAAGTGATTGTGGCTCACTGTTAAACAATTAACCCCTTTCCAAAATGGCTTCTGATTAAACCTTCTCAAACACTGGATTCTTTCTCCAGTTCTAGCCTACCGTGTGGAAGGAATCACTTTTACAGTAAAGCACCATGCTATTTTTGCAGTTTACTAAACCATGGGCATTTTGGGGAGCTAGTGCTACTGGTCCAGCCAGTTGCTTCTCCCCGCTTGCTGCATCCAAAATCAGTTTGGTTAGTAGGTCGGCCAGTGCCTCTGTCACCCTGTGCTGAGGGGAAGCAAAACGAAGAGAAGGCTTGTGCCTGCCTCTCATGTGCTAAGCAAGTGCTGTACTGCTGAGCCGCACCAGGAGGCCCTGACACTGTTCTTTTGGTGCTCCAATTCTTCCATGTTTGGCCAATGTAAATGCCTTCTAGCCAGTTCCTGTCAATAGGCTTTGATAACTTCCTTGTTATTTATAAAGTGTTCCCTGCTAACCTTGAAAATTTGCTATTGCTGAATGATCCCTTGCTTTAAGGAGGCCGGGCTCCTTTTAGTAAAAAGTAGATTTACATGTCACAATATGGGCAGTAGGTTGTCAGTTTTTATTCTGTATTAGTACACAGAACTAGGGTTAAGATTACAGGATTTTCCCTTCATTTTATATTTGTATCTCTTTTGTGCTATAATACTTGGTTCCTAATAACCATAATACAATCACTTTGTCCCATTTTATGTGTGTACTTTATGTAGTTTCCAAGTACAATTACTGTTAACAATAAGACCACTGAATTCAGCTTTATATCTCTTCGGAATTCTTTTTGTCTTTAATCTATATACTACTAGAGATTACAGCCAACTTACTGGGCTGGTTTTGGCTGTTATTATTTAATAGTTTGTTGATACATTATTCATGTAATATACTACATCATCTATTTATTTATTTATTAATTTGTCTTTTCTGAGACAGGGTCTCTCTCTGCAATTCAGGCTGGCCTTGAGCTCACTTTATAGCCCAGGCTGGTCTCAAACTCACAGTGATCCTCCTGCTTCAGCCTCCCGAGTGCTGGGATTACAGATGTGCACCACCACGCCCGGCTTTCAAAATACTGTTTTTAAAACATTCGAAATAATTCCCTGTGATTACTGGAGAACCTTGAGATGCACCTGATTTACCTGTTTCATTTCTGCTTTTATTCTTCTATATTTAGGGAATGCTTTCTTTCTTCTTAACTTTAAAAGTTGGGCAAAGCATTTGTTATCAAACTTAAATCTATGAAACAAGATCTATTCATAAAGATCAAGCTTCGATCATTACATTTCCTGCCCTATAGATTACATTGATTTATTTATCTGTCTTTATTTATTTATGTATTTGGTGCTGAGGATTTAACTCAGGGCCTTCACACTGAGCTACACCCCTAGCTATTTTTAGTTTCGATATTTTTATTTTGAGACAGGGTCTCATTAAGTGGCTAATTTGTCCAGGTTGAGCTTGAGTTTGTGCTCCTCCTGCCTCAGCCTCCTAGAGTGGTGGGATCACAGGCAAGCAGCACCATACCTCTTAGGTTACCATTTTTAAATTAGCATTTGTGTATTCAGTATTGTTTCTTTTCAAAAATAGGAGCACGTTACTATTGTACCTAGTCTTCCGTTCCCACTGCTTGTGTTTTCCTTAACAATGCATTGTGGAGACCACTCCATCACACTGAGCTCATCTTTATTTAGAAGAGCTTTGCAACTTGTAAGGACTTGTAAGGAAAACGGGTTTGAGCTTAACTGAGTCACATTTTGGCGAGATAATACATAAAATGATGTTTTGCTACGATCTTCCAATTTGTCAGGCAATTGCTGATATCAATTCTTGCTGAGACTCCCACAACTTTAGGAGCTGGTGATCTCTTTGTCCATCCGGGGCTATTTCGGAGAGTCACTCTTGTTTTAGAGTTTTCTGGTCATGTTTTATTCTGCCCACTTCTTTCTTTTCCCTGTAGTTCACTAGTAGCTTAGAGACTCCCTCAGTAATTTCTCCGTGGGGAAGTACAGAGCCCAAGGTGGATGAGAGTTGGCTACATGTGGTTAAGAAGCAGATTAGAATAAAAATTGGTTACTTTTCCACTGGTGGGCTAAGGTTTTTAGCACATGTCTTTATTTTAAAATGGTCACTTGATGACTGTATTTTAATATAGAAAAAGAAAAATGTTAGAAAAAAATAAAAATAGTAGCTCTGGTAGGGCCTAGCCATTAAATGTCACCAGATTTAACAAACTAAAATAAAGGACATCCTGTTAAATTTGAATTTTAGATAAACAATGTCACAGTATTATGCTAATTATTGATTATGTGTGGGCTTGGGGTGTAGCTCAGTGGTAGAGCACTTGCGCAGCACACGGTGCCCTGGGTTGGATCCTCAGCTCTACCACCAAAAAGCAAAAACAACACAACCTAAAATTCAGTTTAGTGGAGCATCCTGTATATTACCTATAAATTTTACTTGGAACCCAGATGAAGTAGGTAATACGGTCCTACCTTGTTGATTGTTCACTGTCTGGAATGAAGCAGTCCAGGTCTGGTGTGGAACTCCCACCCCACAGCCCCCGCCAAACAGTTACAGAGTTCCACGCTGGAAGAGGTTTGGCTTCGACCTTTTTCAGACTCGTCTTTTTGCTTTGCTGCTATAGACACCTCCACCTTCCAGTCGTGCGGAAATATCCATGTTCTGCCCCACGTGCTGTTCCCGATCCTCTTCCCGTCTCCTTCCCTCACTCTCCCTTTGACTGACTCCTACGAGTCCTTCGAATAAGCATTTTAGGGTGAAGTCTGAATAGACGTAATATGCTCACTCCCATTTTTTTGTAGCAGGTTACCGTCTTGGTCTACCTTTTATTTTTCTACTCTGTCCTTGGAGTCGGTGGAATAATGCTCTACTGCAAGAAACTCAATAATTCAAGTGCGATGGTGAAGGGCAACTGATTCTCCTTCCCAAGATTAGGGCAGTTAAAGGGAGTTGTGGACAATGAGCTAGTCAACTTTAAACACTTCTACAAAGGAAGAGCTACTACACACTTCTGCCAAATGTTGTCCCAAGGCAGCACATGCCTAATATTGTCAGACCATTCGCTTTCTCAAGGAACATAAAAAAATAAATTTTTTGCATAGGTGAATTCTTTCAATTCACAAATTTCACCATTTTAAGAAAATCTAAGTAAGCAAAATAAAAGTCATTTCTACGTTGGCTTCAGCCATAGAACCACCAGTTTGAGGTCTTGTATTAAACGTTTAAATCTAACATTTTCCAGAGCACTTCCCATGGGCTGGACTAACATTGTTATTTCACTCTGATCACTCTAGATAATTGCTTTCCTGTGTTCCCCTGAAAGTAGCAACTTGGAATTTTCTTTTCTCTCTCCCTCTTCCCTCTCTCTCTCATTTTCTTTTCCTGTCTGTCTTTCTTGCTTTTACTAGACTAGAGACTGCAATGAGATATACCCCAGCCCTTTTTTTAAAATTTGAAACAGGATCTCATGAAGTCACTTAATCACAAGACTGAACTCAAACTTGTGGTCCTCCTGCTTCAACCTCCCGAAGTGCTGGGATTGCAGAAACAAGCCATCATGCCTGGCAGAATTTCACTTTCTTCCTCATCCCAAAATGGAGCCAAAAAGGTAAACTGACTATACTGGACATAAAGTTAGAAGTATTTTGCAGTTTAAGGCTGGTAAACTGTGGAAATTTAATAGTTGATTGCCTCTTGGAAACCACATGTGAAGCAGGCAATCAGGCTTCTAGAATTTGGCACCGTTTTATAGTTCTGCTCACAGTGGTTTGGCAATAATGTGACTTGTAGTCAGTACAAATGCATTATTGTTAATATTTTATCAGAGAGTTATTGTTTTCCCTTTGAATGTCTCATTACAGGCACTGCTGCATTATTAAGTATAAATGTGTTACATCCAAGGACCAATTTTTCCTATCCCTGCAGTGTGCCTTTCTGATTCTACAATAGAAATCAATGGGTAAGTGAGATTCATTTAACCTGAATTTACTTTACAGCACACGTGGTTGGAATGCATGTATTCTTTCGTTTGAAGGGTACCTGCATAACCACATAGCATGCTTTATGCTCTGGCGGCGGGATAAAACAGGCACATGGAACCAGCTTCACTGTGAACAACAATAGAGCAGCTGCGTGGGGACAGCAGACATCACTGGATTCATCACCCGGGGCCTATCAGCTATTGGTACGATCAAGAATGCATCTTCCAAATTTTCGCCAAGAAGTAATTGCACGTCACATATACATGCTGTATTTGTGCACCTCTTTCTGGTAAATGTTTTAAGTCCAATATGGTGACTTAGCCCTGCTAAAAAGCAGTTATGCTTCAACTCTGCATGTAGAAATGCTACTCAAAGAATAAAAGAGTTTTTACCCATTTAGGAATTATTTATGAATTTAGGAACAATCACAATTTTTAATACTCCAAAGCATTAAGTTGAACACGCACATGCAAATGGCACGTAGAGGGCCACTGCCTGCTGTGTGGCCTGGCTGAAACCTCAGAGCCAAGGGAAGCTTTCAGCAGATGAGAAGATGTGCTATAGGAAAAGCTTTCCATAGATATCTGACTTCCTTTTCCCTTATATCATGCTTAAAATCATTGCATTTCCTAGGGAAGAGTTTAAAATATAATTTGCTTTTGAGATGAAGAATTTAGTGGGGTGCAGTGGCGCACGCCTGTAATCCCAGCACTCGGGAGGCTGAGGCAGGAGGATCATTGGGAGTTCGAGACCAGCCTGAGCTACAAAGGGAGTTCAAGGGCAGCCTGAACTGCAGAGCAAGAGCCTGTTTCAAAAAAAAAAAAAAAAGAAAGAAAGAAAAAAAAAAAAAGAGAGATGAAGCAGTTGGCAAAACCCAGCACTGTGGTGTGTGCATGGGCATCACCAGTTCTGAGGCAGGGCAAGGGCAAGATTCCTGATGGCTCCCACGTAGCCCCAGCCCTTTCTCTCCCACTGTGCCCTCAGCACCAGACCCCGTGCATGTGCTTCCTTCCTTTTATGATATTCAGAAGATAGCAAGTTTTAACAGCTTGAGAATGAGAACCTGAACAATGAGAGACGCTTTACAA
>PVLD010032880.1:0-14201 GCA_004027595.1 Dinomys branickii
GACAAACATATCATTTAGAAAAAAATCAAAATATTTTATATTGTTATTCTACCTTCAGGCAGATGCTGCATAGTTCCTTAGTTCTAGATATTTTCTTTCTAAAGGTAGAGTGTTTAACGAAGGAAACTTGACAAACATTTCAGATGATCACAATTAACACCAAAATTGACAAATATTGTATCCTAGTTATACGATGAAAGGTGAACTGCAATTTACCTCTGTAATATTTCTCCTAAAAACTCATAACTTGCTGGGGAAAAAAAGAAGAAACTTCAAGTAAATTCCCACTGAGGAAAATTCCACAAAATATCTGAGCAGTGAAATTTGAAAGTGTCAAGGTCATTAAAAAACAAGAAAACCTGAAAAACTAACAAAGTATAGGAACCTGGAAAGTTATATATTACTTCAGTTTAAAATGTCTTGAATGTGATTCTAGAGCATAAAAAGTATGTGTAGAAAAATTTTAAATGAAGTACTATTGTAGATAATTATCTACTAACGTTATCCCCTATTATAACAATTGAAGCTCATGAATATTTGAAGAAACTGGCTACAGCTATAGGATGTATAACTACTTCATACTCTCTTTTATCATGGACTAATCAGGCCCACAACCTCCCAAATAAGTGGGTGTAAAGGTTTCAATAAAAGAGAGAAGTGGTTTGATTTTAGGACTCCAGGAGGATCAAAATCCTCTAGCAGAATTTGACAGTCTCTGGGGGGGTGACCTGAGGCAAAGAACTTGTCTGGGTGGCCCATATTCATTTGGTTTACAAATGAAGGGAATACTGAAAAGCATGGGAAACTGGGCAGGACCTTGGAAGTCAGTACAGTGATTTCCACAAAAGGTAAATTATGCTAACCAGGAGATAATTATGCTAACTAGGAGACTACCTTAGCTCCAGGTTGACCTTCAGGAAGGGAGTGAAATGCCTGCAGCTGCAGTCTCTCTAGTTCATTGTGTTTGGAGCCAGGTGTCTTCAGCTGTGGCTTTATCTTGTCCTTTGAGGCATCAAGGGCTCACAGGCCACTACAGGTCTCAGCTGGGACCAGTGATTCATAGAGATTCACTTACTATGAATCAGCTGCCCATCTCCAGAGAAGCGGCATAGGCCTGGGACAGACTCACAAGTAAATATAGAAAGCCAATGGATTAATCTTAAATCCTGCTCAGAGCCGCTTCATAGTAGTCTCCATCAACATTTAGTTTTATAATTCTAAAATTATTATGATATATAATATTTACTTGAACAGAATGTAAAAACTATTAAGCAGATTCATGGGCAGTTAGAAACAACACTGAAATTGTAAAAAATGAAAACTAAAATATCAGACATAACAAATTAATTTATTAGGATTGATGGAAGATTAAATACAGCAGAATATAAATGAACCTGAGGAAACAGTAATGAAGACTCAACAGGAGATCAGAAAAAAGAAAATAGTTTTGGAAAACTCACAATGCATTTCGCAAACTGTATGACAAATTAGAGTTTTAATATAAGCATATTTACAGTTTCTAAAAGTGGAGCAGGAAACAGAAATGATTTTTGAAAAAATGATATGAAATATTTCACATTTATTGAAAATTATAATGCAAAGTATGCAAGAAGTTCAATGTCCCTCTAGCATAATAAAATAAAAGTAACCACAGTGTTAAAGAAAAAATCTTAAATGCAACAAATGGAACAAAAATACCGTCCATGTGCAAAGAAAGAAACATAAACACTACACAAGAAATGTCACTGTAAACAATTTAAGTAAAAACCAGTGGTGTAAAAGCTTTAAAGTACTACAATTTTAAAAATCTCACAAGCTGAATTGTCACCAGCAGACCTACAAAAAGTTAAAGAAAGTTATTCAGTCACAAAAAAAATTATTCCAGATGCGGCTATTGGTAGGGACAGAAAAGAGAAGCTCTGGATATGACAGACATATTATGTAACCATCTTAATAGTACAGACGAGTACTGGGCATATGCATAAGAAAAACTTTATCAAATTGTTAACATTAAACATGAGCAGTCTACTGTTAAAATACAACTATTAAATGTCTGAGTTTTTCTACTTCTAATTGTTTACTGATTAGAAATATAGCACATATCCATACATTGGCTTATATGCACTAGTTTTGATAAATGCTTTCATAATAGAAATAATTAAATAGATAAAATAACTAGCATGTTCAAACAATGAGGTCCAATTGAAGAACAAAAAGAAATATGCTATTGGTATTCCTTACCACATAGATCTCAAAATAAACACACTGCATAAAATCAGACTAAGTTTCTATTGTTTTTTAATCCTAATGTATCTATTTACTATGTGTCATTTTCTTTAAGAAACTTATTTTTTGCACTTTTCAGGGGTATACTTTAAGGTATTATTTACATGAGATTTTGGAAATGCAAAATAATTGCTTGTGACAAAAATCAGATTTTTCGTTACCTGGGACTGGGAAACATGGGAATACACTTTATTCTTGTAACTCTCTCCTCAATAAAACATTATTCTTCTATATTGTTACAAACACAGTAAAGAAAAATTTAATGATCTGAATAACCAAAATTGCCAATTTTTCAAAATGATGGAATAAATAATAGAGATGAAAAATATTAGCAGAAGTTCCAATAGAGAAATCTTTCAGAAAGATAAATTCAATAAGCAGCAAACATATTGAAAGAAAAGTTTTAAACCTTCAAGTCAAAGATGAAATTTAAAATTGATGGGAATAACCAAAGAAAAAACTTTTAAAGTTGTGACAGTTACACACATGCATACATATACTGATTTACTTGACAAATGCAATTGTAGTTTGCAAGTATAAAGTATTGAAAATCCTGGTTCTCCAAAATACAGTCAGCATCTTCTTTCTGTGACATATTTGTACATACAATAAATAGCATTTTTAAAGGTACAAAATTTTTCTCCCAATCTACTCCCAAATTAAGCCTTTCATCATTTAAGATGTCTTTAAATATTCTTCTATCTTGTCATACAGTATCATAAATTTTAAACTGACTGACTTGCCGCATGAGATAGTCAATACAATTTATTAATGTAAATTTATAAATTAAATTAGAATTATAGGATTAAATCTCTGAAACCTGCTATTCATTTATTTAGCTATGCAAACACCATGAATCCACTGAGTCAAGGAGATGCAAACTTATTTTAATAATGTTTCTACTGTCTTTGAAAAGAATGTGTGTTATAAAGAATATGGGAAACAGTTAAATGGAGCCTGTAGTCTAACTTATTTATTTCAAGACATAATCTGACCTTCACGTTTTCATCCAAGATGACAAAAGCATGATGGTCACGTAGGAATTTAAACATAGAAAATCGGAACAAAAACGATTGTTCTTACTTTGCAAGTCTATTACATGGGTTCTCGGTTCATTTATTTTAAAATGCTAAATATACATCTACATCACTGTAGTGAGAACAATCTGGTACAGAAGAACAAAATTTTACTTTGATCCTTTTATATAATAACTTGCAATCTTGTACAAGGAGCTTAAATTTTGTATTTAATTACTTATTCATAAAATGAGAGAGTAATATGTACTTTAAATCTACGACAGAGTAGCTGTGAGAATTGAATAACACAGAGGATCTTGAAAAGCAACAAAAAGTATTAAGTGATTTATAAATAGTAATTTTAATAGCTTTATTGAGATATAACTGCTATGCAAATATCTGTATGTAATTAATGAACACAATGTGATAAGTGTGTGTATGTGCATATTCCCATAAAACATTCACCTAAATGAAAGTAATAGTTATATCCATCACCTATAACATGTCCCTGGTCTCCACAATCCATCTTTTAACAGCAGGAGCATAATGCTCTGTTACAACAACCATTCCCATACTTCTATATACTAAAGTATGCCGTAGCTGATATGCTTAAATAAATTTCTACTTTAACATAACAGTAGCTGGCTGTGTCCCAGAAGATGTACCTGGCATATATGGGAAGCAACCTTCGTGTTTGCATGCTTGATATGATGAAGAGCAAACTGTGCAACTGTGAGGATTTTTACCCATATAGTGTTTCCATCCAGTAGGTTTTGCATATGTTTACCTGAGCAGCTCAGGGGATAAAAACAAAGAAACACCCATACCATTATTCTATTCTGTAAGCATGTACTTTACCATGAATGGAATGTGGATGCGACTCACAGTAGCTGAACCTGGAGAACGAAAAAGCTCATCTGTGTGTTCGTCCACTTGGCAGAAAAAAAGCAAGGTGTGTACGGGAGATCCAAAGCAGCAACACGTGAGTTTTACATGAGCTTTACGCACGAGTTGCTCATTGCTAAATTTCTGTGCAATTACACTTTGTTGTAAAAATACTTTCTTTTGATTTTTCTGGTAGGAGTAGCCCAATTCAATGTAATGCAACACACACAAAGAAAAACAGATTTGTAAGTTTTGGAGGGGGTCAAAAGTGGAACAAGAGACCTTTCATATATGGACAGGGAAGACGATAATGACTTTGACACTGAACTAAGATCCTGTGACATGGGGAAAAATAGATGGACACAAGAATGCAGACTTCTTTAACTCAGATGATGAAGAAAACAACAATGTGAGTTCATATTTGACAAGTAGAATTGCCACAATAAGTCACGCAAAGAACAGGAAGTACTGAATGTTAAAACTAGGTCCAAAAATATAGTGAGGATCTTGGCAGGGGTGAAATCCATTGGATGGAATGCCAGCACTGCCATTGAATGTTAGAAACTGTAACAGACAAAATGCTATAAGATGTAGTGAAATATGCAAATGCTGAAATATAAATAAAATGCTCATCTGTACCAATAGACATACTCAAAAGTATATATATTATGACACCTCACTAGCTAAACCAAAAGAATTCATAGATCTGCTGTATTTAACGGGTTCTCGTGATAATGTCGTGGGCTTGAAGTTTGTAGAATAATGATGAAACTGAGGAGATTTGGTTTCCTTCAAAATTGCCTGAGGTTTTATGGCAAAACCATCTTCCAAGACAAAAGTAGAATTGATAATCTGGCTGTTATCTACTCATGGTTTGAGAGATTTGTGAGTAACTGTCAAGCAATTTACACACCATCTGAATACATGACTCTTGAACGTGCAACATTTCGTGGTCGCTGTAGCTTTAGGCAGTATATTCTCAAAAAACCTTTCAAAATATGGCATAAAATTTATGCCCGTGTAGATGTGAATACTTCTTATGCTTTCAATTTAGAAATTTACACTGAAACTCATCCACCAGGTCCTTATTTGTATAATAATAAACCAAATAATGTTGTGAACAGACGTTGTTCTCATCTCCCAAACTAATCAGAATGTGAAATTCGACAATTGGTTCACCAGTTTCTAATTGATGCTACATGGGCTAACAGAATACAAGTTGACCAGCATAGGAACTGTACACAGGAGCAAAGCAGGAATTCCAAATAGACTGTTGTAATTTTAAGACAGAGAATTGTATAATACAATCTTTGTAAATCAGAAAAATATAACATAGGCCTTGTATATGGCAAAGAAAAACAAACTGGTTTGCTGATGTCAACACTGAACTGTGATGGAAATACTGATGGGGAAACCTCAACAGAAGCCTGAAATAGTAGTTTTCTACAGCAAAACTAAAAGTGGAGTATATGCTGTTAATGAGTCATGCAGCAATTATTATGTCACTCAAAACATAAAACATTGGCCAGTGTTTTTGTTTCACTTAATCCTAAACATGTGTGGCATAAATAGTTTGATAGTTTAGAGAAAATAATGAGGGCAAAATGTCATGAAGAAATTTTCTTAGAAGAATGGGACTGGGACTTAGATCATTTACAGCAGAGGAACAACAAGATTTTTCTTCCCAGGGAATAAACAAAATCACTGTGGATCACGCTGGTGAGCTGACAGGTGAACAGACAGGCACAGCATCAAGAAGACCTACTACAACAACAGGAAAACCAAAAAGATGGCAAATGTTCCTCTACAGGAAAGGACAGGAAAACAAAACATGCATACTATCAATGTAAGTGATATGTCCGTAAGCAACATACAGTTTTCATGTGTGAAGACCGTCTTGGGTATGACAGTTGAAGCATTTACAGCACCACCATTTCTGTGGTAGACTTTTATTTGTATTTACCTTGTAGTTCACATTGGTTTTTATTTCTGATTTTATCTTTTAGGTTAACTAAACAGCTAAGCAGCTAAACACCTAATGTGAAAATGCTGATGTCTCTTCTAAGCACTCATTACCTATTTGATATTTTATGATATTGATATCTTATTTGTCTACTAGCTGCACATTGTACAATATAATAGGAAGCACCTGACAAAACAGAAAGACAAGAGTCGTGACAAGAATGCCACACAGGAAAGGAAACTTAAGTACAGGTGCTATCAGTGTAAGCAAGTTGTGTGCATGGAATATGCCATTTTCATGTCTGAAGCTTGCTTTGGGTGTGTAAGTTGAAGGAAAGATTATTTTTGTTGGAGAATTCTATTGGTATTTCCATTGTTGTTCACATGCAAATTTATTTATGTTACTTTTTAGGTTTCATAAGCAAGTACATATCTGATGTGAAAACGTTGTTTACCCTAAATTTGAAATACATATTAAGAGTTTCAAAAAATTTTCATACTTTATTTTTATTGATATTTTATGTTTCTGTTAACTACAAATTGTATAAGAGGAACTTCCTGTAAAAACAGCAAGACCAAGAAGAAAACAAGTATGTCTTGCACAAAGGTCAGCAAAGCAAAACATATGTGCTGTCAGTGTAAGTGACATGTGTGTATGGAACATGCTGTTGTCATGTGTGAACACTACCTTAGACGTGATAATTAAAGATTATTCTTTTGTAGAATTTGGTTGCTATTTTCATTGTGGCTCATATAGGAATTTATTTCTGTTATCATTTTTCATACTTTGTACAGCAAAAAGCAGTTGACTGAAAATTTTGATGATTTGTATAGACTCAATAGATATTAAAAATCAAATACCTTATTTTTTATATTTTTCCTATTAAGTACCCATTGTTTAATATAACAAAACTTTAAAATTAAAATTAATAATTCATTAATAGAAATATTCAAAAATAAATGGTATTATACACACAGTAATGCACCTTTAGGACATTCTATACTCAATAAAATTTAAAAATGCACAATATGGTATTGTTCACAATAGGCACTGTCTTATAAAGCATATCTGTAAAGTTTATTGATTAAACACAATTAAAAATTTTATACCCATTAAATATCTCCTCTGAATCCCTGGAAACCATCACTATACCCTTTGCTTTTAGGTTTTAGAGTATTGTAGATACCACTTTACATAAGCTTAATCATGCACTATTGATTCTTATGTGATTAGATTCTTTCACTTAGCATAATGTCCTCCAGATTCATCTATGTTCTCTAAAAGACAAAATTTTATTTTTAAAGGCAAAATAATGTCCTGTTGTATGCATAGCTCACATATCCTTTATCCAATCATTTGTTAATAGATATTTAATTTGTTTCCATACTTTAGCTATTGGAAATAATACTGTAAACAGGTGAGTTTTTACACATTGGAATTCTGATTTCAGTTCTTTGGAAAACATCCCCAGTTGTGACACCTAATATCATATGGTAGTCCTATTTCCAATTTGTTAAGGAAAATCCACACTATTTTCCATAGTGGCTCCGCCACTTCACATTCTTACCAACACTATACACAGGGTCTTTTTTGTTTATTTATTTGTTATTTTTTGTTTACTTGTTTTGTTTTCCCTTGATAATGGCCTTTCTAACATATAAAAGGTTCATTTCAATAATGTGATTATACAATTACCTTTTATTTTGAAAGATAATGTAGTATTTAAGAGGGATTTTTTTTATTATTTTTGAGACAGGGGCTCTCTCTGTGTAGTACAGGCTGGCCTTGATCTCACCATGTAGCCCAGGCTGGCCTCAAAATTGTGGCAATCCTCCGCCTTCAGCCTCCAGAGTTCTGGGATTACACGCACATGCCACCACACCTGGGTTTATTTAGGAGTTTTTGAAGGCATTTTTGGTGCTGTGAATAAGTATACTCTCTTGTACACTACTTAGTTTGCAATAAGTGATCAACTGTAAATGTTAATGTTCTGTTAAAGGTGGTAAGTCATGTTTTATTGCTTTTTTCAAGAAGAGGGACCTATAAAATGTGTAAAACTATCTAAAAATAACAGATGAATACTCACATGTTCACGTTCGAAAATTTACTACAATACTAGAATAGTCAAAAGAGTGTAATACTGGCATAATAAGATAAATAGATGGGAGAGAATTTAGGATGGAAAAATAAAACTTTACATATATCATTAATTGATTTTCAATATGATGTCAGGACTATCAGTGCCACAGTGGAAGGAATGGTCTTTTCATTCAGTGCCTAGTTGTATGAATTAGAATCATTTCTTCTCTTTTTTTTGGATAAGGTTGGCTAAGTGTCTACCAAATTCATTTAGTCTTTTAAAGAACCAAGTCTTAGATTCATTGTTTCTTTATATTGTGTTCTTAGTCTCACTTGCTGTTCTGATATTTATAATTTTCTCCCTCACATGAGCTTTTGGTTTCACTTCTTCTTTTTCTAGAAGTTTCAGATTTAACATTAGGTTATTTATCTGAAGTTGTTCTGTCTTCTTGATATGGATATTCACTGCTACATATTTCCCTCTTTGGACTGTTTTCATTGTGTCCCATAAGTTCTGGTATGTTGGATCGCCATTTTAAGTTAGTTGTAGAAAGTGTTTAATTTCATATTTAACTTCATCTGTGACCCATTTGTACTTCAATGGGGTGTTATTTAATTTCCATGTTTTTATGGAATTTTTGTGGTTTCTTTTGCTGTTGAGTTCTAATATTAATGCACTATGGTCACATAGTATGCATAGGATAATTTCAGTTCCTCTGCATGTATTTAAGCATATTGTCTGGGATACTACGTGGTCTATTTTGGAACATATCCCATGAGCAGATGAAAAAAAATGTGTAGTTTGATGTTGTGCAGTGGAACACTCTGAAACATGTACTAAGTCCATTTGTTCACAGATTTGGTTTGGTTCTGATTATTTCTTTGCTGATTTTTGTCTAGTTGACCTGTGTATTTGTGGGAGTGGGGTGTTAGGTTAACCCATTATAATTGTATTAGTGTTTACTTGATTTTTCATGTCTATTAATATTTGTTTTATACAGCCAGGTAGGCCTGCATGTGGTGAATATATATTTATAATTGATATCCATTATTGGAGTTTTCCATTAAAAACAATATACTGACCTTCTTTATCGCTTTTGATCAATCTTGACTTGAAGTTCTCATTGCCTGTAGATAGAATAGCTACCCCTGCTTTTTTCCAGAAGTCCCATAGAATATTATTTTAAATCCTTTGACTTTCAGTTACAAATTTGTTTCTGTGTTACTTATTTTTCTTGTATATAGAATACTGTTGGGTCTTGCTTCTTAATCCATTCTGTCAGTCTGTTTCTTTTACTTGGTGAATTGAGACCATTTACATTGATGGATGTAAGTGCCATATGTTGGCTGATTCTTGCATTATTATTTTCTGCTGTTGGTTCCTTGCTTTCCCCTCTGTTTAACTGTGTCCCCTGCCTGGTGGTTTATTTTTACTGGTGTTCTTGGATTTCTGCCCATATTTGCCTCTCTAAAATATCTTTCAGAACACGTTGTAGAGCTGGTTTGACACTCACAAATTTCTTCATTTTTTCTTTGTCATGGAAGTATCTTATGTCTCCATTGAGTCTGAAAGACAGTTTTCCAAGGAACATAAATCTTGGTTGGAAGTTATTTCATAGTAGGACTTGGAATACTTCAAGCTCTCTTTGACATAGGGTTTGGGTTAAGAAATTTGCTAAAATCATGATTGGCTTTCCTTTATAACTGATTTTCTTATCATCTCTGACAGCTTTAACTATTCTGTTCTTCTCCCAAATTTCTGGGATCTTGGTTATTATATGTATTGGCTTAGTTTTTTGTTCAAGCCTTAATTGTATATCTATGCCTCACTTATTTGTATGTCAAATTCTTTTTCCATACCTGGGAAGTTTTCTATCATTACTTCTGTGAACTGTTTATTTTTTTTATTTCGTTTTTGCTGGATACTGCTTTTTCCTTGACTCCAAATAATCTTGTTATTCTTTGCACCATTTTGCAGCTGTGGGATTTTTTCATGGTCTCTTGTTATTTGTAAGAGATGTTTCTTCTTATGATCATTAGCGGCAATCTTCTCTTCTAGGTTTGAAATTCTGTCTTCACTTTTGTTTATGCAGTTTTCAAGCCTTCAACAGAATTTTTAATTTCCTGCACATCTGAATCTGCTTCATGGATTCCATAACTTTCCTGTGATGGACATAAATGGTTTGCCTCATTTCCTAATGCTTCTCTATTATTTTAATGTGTCTACTCTAGAAATCCTGAGTAAGTCACTCATCATGGTCACCATCTCTTTTTACATGGGAGACTATTTCTAATCTGAATTCCTTTATACTCTCATGCACCTATTTTTGAACTTCTGCTGCTATCATTTATTTGAAATGGGTGCATTCATTTTCTTCTACTTCATGTTCCTTGGGCTTGTTCTCTGTGGGCTGGAGGTCTGGTGTTGGTTTTGTTTCTGTGTCTTGTCATTTTTATTTACTTTTTTCTTCATTGATGCCTGTGAATTTCTGGTAGTAAGTAGCTTTATTAGTATCAAGGCCTCCTTAGGAAATCTCATGTGCAAAAAATATGAAGTTATTTCATGATATGTAAAAATTCATTCAAGTATATAACAGAACTAATTCTTGGAAAGAAAATTGTAAGACTGTTAGGACAGAGCACATTTTTCCTATCTTGTACTAAACCAGTTTATTTGATAAATTTTCAAAATTATATCCATCAAATAAATAAGAAATATCATACTTCATCAGGATTAAAGGTCTTTTTAATTAAAGTTTTGTGATGCAAATTGTCTTGTCAAAACTGGGTATATATCCCTTATAACAAAAGAAAATAATTGCAAATCATATATCTGATAATGAAATTTCATATATAAGAAGAAAAATCAACAAGAAGAGCACTTAAGTAAGAATGAGTGAATGATCTGCTTATATATTTTTTCAAGGAAGATACTTAAGGCAAATAAGTACATGAAAAGACACATGAGATCACTGGTCATCAGGGAAATGTACATCACTAGAATAACTATAATTAAAAATAAGTAATTAAAATTTTTGAGAAGGATGTAATGTAATTAGAGTTCTCATGAACTACTGAGGAAATGTAAAATAGTATGTCCTCCTTGGAAAACTGCCTAGAACTGATTTCTCTAGTAGTTATATAGTCAAGGAAGTGACAGAAGTGATCACACAAAAATCTGTGCATGAGTGTTTACTGCATCTTTACTCATAACAGCCAAACTGTAGAAATAGTTCAAATATCTACCAATTGCTGAATGAATAAAATGAATGTGATATATCAAATGTATGCGGGGCGGGGATATAGATCAGTGGCACAAGAGCCTGTCTGGCAAGAGCAAAGTCCTGAGTTTGATTCCTGGTACCAAAAAAAAATTAAATATATGATATATTTTCCAGCAATAGAAACAATGAAGTACTGAAACATACCACAATATATAGAGCTTTAGAACATGCTAGAGTTTCACATGACATAAACCATATACTACATGATTTCTTTTATATAAGATGGACAAGGTATACAAATAGAGAGAGATAGAAAATTTATTTTTGGTTGGGCAACATCCAGTTGTGTCATGGGATTAAATGGTGTTGAGTAGAGATTCTTTGTAGGATAATAAAACTTTCTAGTCTTAGATGATGGTGATGATTACAAACCTCTGTGAATTTATTAAAATACTAAACTGTACATAAAATGGTTACAATTTATGGTGTGTGACTTGTAACCTAATCAGGTTGCTTTATTTTACTTTTTATTTTCGGACAGAGTCTCATTCTTTAGTGTAGGCTGGCCTTGAACTCACAATGATCCTCAGCTTCAACTTCCCAACTGCTGGGATTATAGGTGAACACAACTATGCATGGAAGTAAGGCTATTTTAAAAAGAAAGCTTAAATATTAAAGTTATAAAAAATGTGATCATAGTATGCGCCTTGATGTAAGTTTTTTATATTCACATTCTATGGTAGACATTGTTCCCTTGAGTCTGAATTACAGAATAACCTGCAGGCAAAGCCTGGACAACTATATTAGTGATACTGAAGAGAATATGCAAATGCTTTAAATATTTGGGATGAAGCATTACAGTCAGGAAATAAAAAAGGATAGGAGAGCTGAAGGCAAAAGACAGTGCTAATTTCTTTTTCTTACAAAATGCAAATTAAGAGACTTTATATGAGCATTTGTTGAAATAAAACACGAGGATTAGCCAAGTGTGGTGGCACATGCTTGTCATACCAGCACTCAGGAGGCTGATGCAGAAAGGCCATGGCAATGCTAAGGGAAGACTTGGCTACATAGTTAGTTCAAAGCCAGCCTAGACAACATAGCAAGATAGTGTCTAAAACAAAAAGGTCCAAGGGTATATCATTTCAAAACATGATACATGAAACAAATAAAAAAATAGAGATGTAAACATATTTGAATGATACCAATAAAAAGAAGCATAAGTAAACGGATTCTAAGAATGTCTATAAGGAATTAAAATATAATACATTAAATTGAAAAGTCAATATTTTACAGTAGAGTATGTGCATAGTTAGCAGTAAATATGTAATAAGGAGGAATTAAATTATGTAAGATAGGTGAAGTGCAAATCTTGAACTTTCTTACTTGATTAAAAACTATTGGCTTATTTTAAGAATATTTTTAATTTGAAAAGAATCTAACAATGATTATGAGAAACATGTCATTATAAGTAAATTTAAGTGATGAAAAATTCTACAAAATAAAGGGATTAATAAAAGTACATAGTGTAACACCGGGCCCACTGATGGAGATAAATATATTTCATATCCATACCTCCTTTGGGTGTAAAAATTTGATTTCTATAAAGGAAGAGAAAACAATTTTTCAAGACCAATAACAAAGACCATTATGGATGCTCTGTAAAGCGTTATGGGCATAGTGAATGTCGGTATCTGCAGCTACTCAGCGACTTGAACATATTCTTATGAAGCAAGAGACAATTGATGGTACTGAAAGGCAATTAATTTGGGATAAATAAAGTGAACTGACACTTTGCAATAGACTTATTTGACCTGTCAAATTCTCTGTCATACTAGATTACTGAGAAGAAGCATTTGCAGTTGTACTAAAATTTAACTCTAAAGTTTCAGACACATAAACTAAGGAAATACCCAGAAAAAAGTAAAGCTTGAAAAGAAATTCACCACTGTTTGAGTTTCTTCTGTAAAAGTGTCAGCTATTGAAACATGATACTAAGTTATTATCAGATTGAGTGTAGAAACCTTTACATTTTATTCCCCAAACCAATATACTATTAATATTCAATCTCCTCCAATTTAGCCATAACATGTAAAAAGACAACCGACATAAACAGAAACAAACTATCTTCCATTCACAGCAACTGTGAATTTTAAACATAGGAAACCCTAAACCCATGGAATGTATGTGTATATTATTAAATTTTCATCTCAATTTTTTAAAAAGGACACATAGATGTTTTCCTTATCACATCTGTCTATAAGAATATTGCAAAAAATTATAATTGAACACTAGTATGAAATAAATATGAAATTTGGCAAAATAGCAATATTTTATTACTAAAAGTGAGTGGATAACGATGCCTCATTTCAACCACTTCATTCAACATAGTACTGCAGTTTCTAGCCAAAGCAATTAGGGAAAGGAAGGAAGGAAGACACAAAACACTCAAAGGGGAAAGGGAGAAGGGAAGCATCTCAGGGTTTTGGTGTACGTGGGGGGTGCTGCTATAAGGAAATATTTAAAACTTTTTTTAAAAATTTTATTTCAAAGACAAAAGAATGGAGACATATGAACCAGAAAAGCCATAAACAATACAGAAAATACAAAGTTATACAGAATATAGTAGGGAATTAGCACTGGATGTTGTATTACATAGTTATCTTCACATTAGTTAACACAAAAACATTAAAGGAAATACCAAATTATAGCGAAGATAGTAGGGAATTTGCACTGGATGCTGTATAA
>PVLD010032881.1:0-14193 GCA_004027595.1 Dinomys branickii
AACTTTAAGAAAGACTGACTAAAAGCACAGTAACAGAAATGGCTGTTTTGTTGTTAGGATTTTTCTTCTCACTTTCCATTTTAACTACACATCATTTTGGTTGTGAAAAGCATAAATTGTGAACAAGACTTTTTCCATATTCCTATATAGAATAGGAACACTCTGGCACACTTCTTCCTAAGGAATGAGATGCTTTGCAGAAGTGTACAAAGTGCATAAATTGTAAAACAGTTTATCCATTCTGTATTAAAGCTATGCTCCACTAGAAATGAATATGTGTAAGTACATAGTGTTTCAGTTTTTAAATTAATTTTCTGGTGAAACTTTCAGTTATCAGTTGAGACATAAATAAAGAAGTTATTTAAGTGAGCCTGAATCCTATTTGATCTACCTCTCCTTTCTAATGGGCCCGATTGGTCTGTGTTCCTCTGTTGCCATATTGTAAGATGCTTCTTCCCTAATGTCATAATTGTGTCTCTTGATCTCATTAATACAAAGATATCTGATGCATTAATCATTGTACACAAGTCATACCCACTGGCAAAGAGAAGCTATTTGTGGTCTTATAAACTGCGCTTATTATTAATGGTGTTTTGCTGGTTATTGCAATTAGGCATGTGTAAAATTTTCAACAATGAGTGTGATGACTACTTTCTCAGGTAACAACTTCCTGTCCTCTTTATAAATGAGGCTGTGTAAGATTTATAGATGTTGTGTAGCATCTCCAAATTCATAAACAGAAGGTCATAACAAAAGGAATAGTCATTTCTGACAGTGTTCTTGTTATCAGATTTTTGGCAGGAGCAGGACTTGCTTTATTAAAGTATCAGTCTCAGAAAGAAGCTTGAGTGAAACCTTCCCTGCCACCCTAACATTCTAAAGATGCTACAATCCGTGATTCTTAAATATTTTCCAGTAGTATCACGCCAATCAGAAAGAATGAACTGATAGGAACAGTTAGGAGATGTAGGGTGAGATAAGCAGTGCATAGATTTTCTTTAAACATTCCTATCTTATCTTTCTAGTCAATGCAAATTATGCAGAGAGGCCTACAACTATCCATGATTCCTTGTAATACAGGATATGGGTAAAATCATTGAGCAAAATGTTGATATGCCTCGATTATTTCATAGCCCTGGCTCTCTAACTACAGCTGCGGAGAGTCAAAAACTTAGACTTGGTAAAACAAATACTGAGCAATTAGTACTAAGAATCATTTTCTTATTTCTGTCCACAGACTATCAGAATTTCAAACTATACATTTATGATGGCAGGGAAACCCTGAGCTTGAGCTGTTCCCTACAGTTGGATGACCCCCAACTTCTTTGTTATATAAAAGGATAATGACAAAGTTAGATTTCATGAAGTTATCATGAAAATTAATAGGTGGTAATATGGATATAATTGAAAGTTTCTAGAAACTATAACTTGATAAAAGTAAGTATATGATTCTGTTATCTATTTTTATTTGCTAAGCATTGGGATTAAGTGCTGACAACGTACTGGTATACTAAACAGGAGATAGTAACCCCCAGGAGTTTTATCTTCTGGTAATTAGAAAATTCACAAAGTTCTGTAATGTATATTATGTGTACATGCCCTGTGTGGTTAAATAGTTGTACATAAACTACCTGACTTCCACAAATGGAAAAACAAGAAAACAAAACAAAGCAAAACAAAGACCTCCTTCATTAAAACATTGTTTGAGATAATTTCTTGTTACTGAGACACAAATCTGATGCCCTTGACTTAGGAAATTTTTACTTTAACTCCAAGTTTGTAGGGATTTCAGTCAGCTGGCTGCAAGGCAGGGCAACATGGCAGCTGGGCCTGGCAGAAGAGAGCTGCTCAGGGTGTGGCACGCAAGAAGTAGAGACAGAGATCCAGGGAGGAGGGAAGGAGGTGGACCTTCCAGGGCACGCCCCCATGACCCACCTCCTCCAACCAGATTCTGCCTCCCAAATCACATCAATATCACACCCCTGTGACCCATTCAAATCTCAAAAGCCCCACGTATGAGCATATGAGACTTGTAGGAACATCTGGATATAAAACAGAACAAAACTAATAACTGCAAATATAGAAAGCATGAAAACACGTAAGGCATGGTATGAAGTGTTTCACATTGATTATCTAGTTTAACTCACATTATAAGTCTCTGAGGTAGGCAAGTCTTAATAAGTACCTAGATAAAGAAAGTTGTTTAACTTACCTACCAAGAAAAGGACTCAAACGACTATTATCATTTTTAGTTTAAAAGTTTATTTTGTTTTTTTTTTTTTTTGTTTTTTTTTTTTTGCGGTACTGGGGATCAAACTCAGTACCCTGCGCTTGCTAGGTAAGCGCTTATTCCACTGAGCTATATCACCAGCCCCCTAAAAGTTTATTTTGGAAGAGAGATATTTGTATGCTTTCAAAAATGTCACACACATTAACAGCATGCTACTCAATAATGTTAAATGGATAAGATAAAAAGAAATGCACATTCCTTATAGTAGATGTCTAAGTGATGTTTATTTCGCTATTAGAACAGCGTAAGTAGAAAACTCGGCTCATCATGTAAATCATAACATGATTTGAAGAAAACTACCAAAATTCTGTAATGAACATTCTCATATATCTGCTGAGATGATTATAAAGTGGAATAACAGGTCTAGTATCCAGCGCATGTAAAGAAATCATACAGTGACATTGTGAAACAGAAAACAATGCAGGTAAAGAAAAGGAAGAAAAGAAGTTGAGCAATACATCTGTAATGAAGATACATAAACTGCAAAAGAGCATATGAAAAGATGCTTAACATTATTCATCCCTAGGAAAATGCAACACAAACGCATGAAGAAATGCCTCATACACTGGTATGGTTATCCTTATAATATAACGATGTGCATTGCAGAGACTTTGATGAACTGGAGCCACTACTATACATGATGGAGCCTTTATGCTGTCACAGAAGAAAATGTGACGCCACTGTGGAAAATGGTCCGGATGTTCTTCAGCAAATGAAGCATTCAGTTGCCATATATCCAGGAATACTGCTCACTAGTGCGTATTGAGAAGTGTTTAAAACAGGTATTCAAAAAGCCTTGCATCCAAATAGCCATGTGCAGAATTAACAATAGCCAAATGTGGAAATAATTCAAACATTAATCAAATAAAGAGTGTAAATTTATTTCCATATAATAGAGTATTATACAACCATAAAATGGAATGAACTATTAAACATGTTACAACATGTATCTTGAAGCCATCTTTCTAAGTAATAGAAATAGACATGAACATCTATAATTTTCTTTGACTCTATGTATACATCATATTCTAAATCTAAAAACCTATACACAGAGAAGTACATTCGTAATTTCAAGGGACAACAAGAGTAATTGCTTAAGAAATACAGAATGTCTTTTGTGGTGATTACATTGTTCTCAAGCTGGATAATGGTGATATTTGCACAATATTGTGATTGTGCAAATTATACTGAATTATAATTCAATTATGCATTGAATTGTACTGAACAGGGCACTTTAATACAGTAACAGAATAATAAATTATATGTAATATGAATTTTATATTATAAAAGGATACAATAGAGTACTGTCTATGGAAAGGACCTGACAAATATATAACTTATAACTATTATATTTACTGTGCTATAATGTGGCTTATATAGATAATGATTTAGAAAATTATTGCATCAAATAAACAGGTTTTCCGCATGATTGGCTTTTAAATAAATTTATGTAAATTGGCTAGAATTATCAGTAGCTTTCTACAAAAGTTTCAAACATGCATTAAGTACCTATAATGTAGACTCAAATTTTATACATGTATGTTTATATATAAATATGTATAGATATTATATGTAATTTGGTACTTGGAAGTACATTAAGACATTTAAAATTAACGTGTATTAAATAATGTATCATTTAAACATCATGAATTGTTTAATAATAAAGTCAGGGAATGTCCATTACATTCTTTGTACTATCTGTCCCAAATGTTTTTATGCTTCTATCACCATATTAATATTCATGGTGCATTAATATTTACACATCTTTTGTATAAATTAATGCATGAATGTATCAGATACTAAGCAGAATGAACTGAATTGCTTTACTGACACTATGATTTACTAAATTATAGCTAAACATTATTGCAAGTATTAAACTGAAACTAGCTACATTCTTCATTACAATTCATCAACTTTGCCAGTGCACAGTTGTCTCACTTACTATGTATAGCGATTAGTTAAGTAATTCACTGATAATTTTAATGTTTTCTTTAAAAACTATAAAGGACTCATAAACCCATATTACATTATGAATAATTTAAGTGAACAAGATCTATAATCAATGTTACAGTAGAAATTTTGAAATATGTTTAGCTGACGAGATATGGTGAGTCAATTTATTGCCATCATCACAGGTTTTTCTATTTTTACAAATGCAACAAATTCTACTTTCCATTTAGATTTTATTTCAGTGATGGTTGACTGAATAAAAGATTACATAAAGCAGGTGACAATTTCCCCAAATATTATAATTTTTGAATATTAAAATAAATATATTACTTAGGAACATATAGCTAGTTCCCCCAATAAACTTGACAACATGAAAACCTGTAAAAGAAAAATCATCCCTTTGTGACAATTCGAGTACAATAGTACTGAACACAGATACTGAGATTTCTCAGTGAGACGAAGTGGGTGTAGGCAAGAGTGAAATATTTAAGGGAGCTCCAGGCTCATAACTTGAGTTGAAATAAGAAATCAAAGCCTTACAGAAGAAAATGAAGTTTGATTTTTGTGGGTTTTTTTTTTTGACACACATACACAAACTCAGAAAGAAAGCCAGTTAGGGGTAGAAATGCTTGGACCCACACATGCAATGAAAGTTGAGTTTCTTCAATTTGAATTTCAAAAAATGCCAACTGGGCACTGCATTTTCCTGATTTCTCAAAGCAAACATCTCTTTACTATATTAACACTTTTTCTCTTCAAAATCCATGTGCTGAGATCTAACAAAAGCACAGAACATGCACCAGTGCTACAAAGTTTCTCACTTGGTAAAGTTTATTGGACCCGATCTGCATTTATAAACATTTTCTAACTCTGCAGTTCCTCAAGGCTCACCTGGACTAGGAAAGCAAGATGAGAAGTAGAAACAATAACAATGAGATATAAATTACATTACCTTTATTATTGTCTACTACCTGTGTAATATTAGATGTCATTAATTTATGTGAGTGTTAATATTCTGATTTGTACAATTTTATACAGCAGTACAGCCATTTAAATTGTTATGAATCTTAGCTGTGAGAATTTATGTAAAATTACATTTTCTAATCACACCACTTGATAATATTAAATATATATTAAAGCCAATGATAGTTCAAGGTATTTTAATGTTACCTCATTTATCCATGAGGACAGCAACCCTATTACATGATTGCTGTTATTAACCAGGTTATAGAAAATAAAACTGTGCTCTAACACTTTAGAATTAGTTGACAGTGTCACACAAATAATGTGTCACCCAGATAATGATGTCAGTATTTGAAGTTAGACTATCTTATGCCAGCATTCCAAAAATTAAACAATTCATTAAGACAACTTTATATGTTGAAAGGGTATCTGAAAGCAGTAACTACAATTTTAGAAATGAAAAGACCTAATTTCTCATTTTATTTTAGTCGTAAACTTTTAAAGTCATAATAAAAGCTAATGGTTAAAAATGTAGAGTTCAGATAGCTTAGACTATTATGTAGCTGTATCATTTACGTTTTGGTTGACTTAAGTAAGCGTTTTTTAGTTACACATGCATTAAATAAAGATCATAATTGTAAATATAGCATTTTTCTGAAGATTTAAATGAATTATGCTTTGATAATTTTTAAAAGTGAATACATACAAAATTAGTCTATTTCTTCTTAGCAATATATATTAACTACACAAAGTAATAGTTTCTGCTGTTATATTTCCATATGTGCATATATTTCACTTTAGTCCTATGTAACCTACCTTCTACCCTCTGTCACTATTAGAATCTATGTGTCTCAAATTCCTATGGTGTGTGTGCATGTGTGCGCATGTGTGTGTGTGCGTGCACTTCTATGGATGTGTGTATGTGGTGGTGGTGTTGTGTAATATGTGCATGTGTAGTTCTATGGGTGTGTGTGTGTGTGTGTGGTGTGCATGTGTGTGTGTGTGTGCGTGTGCTGGACAAAGGGAAATTAATAATAGGAAATAGAGCAATTAAATAAGATTTCATGGTAAGAAGCTTCACGCACTATTAGGAGAGCAGGTGACCATTCATGCATAAAATGAGGAGCAAATATTTTAAAACAAACGTAATCATCATACGATGGAACATCACCAAGAACTTGGCCTCAATTAGGGAGAGAGTTCATGTGTACAGCACAGGTAGTTTAAGACCCAATTCCAATTAACCTCTCAATAAAGAGCTGATTTCGTTTCTTTGTTGGTTTGGTATGAAAAGGAAGGAAAACAGTTAAGGCACACATAAGATTTTAGAGTCTGTGACTAACTCATTAAAAACTGGATAATAAGAAAAGATACCGTTGCTCACATTTATCTTTTAGAAAGACAAGTGCATACTTTTAATTCAAAAATATTAAAATACTAGTTTCAGTTTTCAGATCCATTATTACATTTGAAAAACTATTAGACCCACATTCTTTACTACTATAAGGACTTGAAAACTCTTCTCTCTTTCTTGCTTCCCAGATTTATAAAATCCTAAACACTTGATATGTAGAAATAAATGAGCCTCCATTTACTCTATACAGAATGAGAAAAGATGAATTTGATTAAAGGAAAGTTATTTCAGAGAACTAAAATGCTATAAAAATAATATTTTCCCAATATTAAAATGAAAGTCAGATAAACTGAAAATTAGCCAAATGGATTAATATGAGTAATTTTAAATAGTATAAATCCATTGAATATAATTTTAAACGGTCCAATTGTTATATAGACTCCTTTTGAAATCATTTTATAATGAAATAAACTTATCAATACACTCCATTTCCAAGACACCTAGGCATAATAATGCCAATGAGATAAGACTTAGCAAGAGGGGCTGGGGATATAGCTCAGTGGAATAGGCGCCTGCCTAGCAAGCTCAGGGTCCTGAGTTTGATCCCCAGTACCGCAAAAAAAAAAAAAAGACTTAGCAAGATTTAATATTAGATAGGTACAATTTTCTATTCATTCAGATGAAACTATGCTCAAATAACCCTAATACAACAAATGTTTGTTTGTTCAAGTAAGCTAAAATCAGTGCAATTTAATCCCACACAGAACCCAAAGATGAATGAGACTAAATTGACTAACACATGTCTATAGTGTGGAGGTTGATTTCTGCCACAGGCCAGTATGTCAAAGTGGAAAGGTTGGAGATGAGAGGAACTTTGTGAAGTGAGCTTGAGGGAGACTTGTAGACCACTAGGGCTGCACACTCAAAGGAAATTCTCTCTTGCTGGGTCTCTATTTCTGTCTCTGTCTTTCTCTCCCTGTCTCCCTTTTCCTCTCTGTGATGAGGGTCAAGATGACAGTTATTTGCTTTGCAAAGCACTACTACCATGATGAGTGGTCCCTCGCAGAGGTTTAATGTAAGATGTCTCAGTCTTGGATTAGAACTTCTGGAACTAGGAGCCAAAATAAACCTTTGCTTCCTTCCTATAAGGCAGTTGTCTCAGATATCCGCTATAGTACCATGAAGCTGATTGATATACATGCCTTAAATTAAAATTATTGTATAACTGGCCCAAAGATGGTTCAAACATGAAGAAAAGTAGATTTTCTGAGGGCAACAGGATCTGATTAACTTTATTACCAGTGGATGTTCTTTTGAAGAAATATTCTCACAAAAGTGCATAACGTTGATAAACCTTTCAGCTGGCTGGCAGGAAAAGCAATAGGGGACATATATTTTTAATATCAGATGCAAAAGAATAGCCATTCCCACTAAAATCATATTTACTAAAACAAAAATGAAGCAACACTGGGAGTTTAACAGAAAACCGCCCCCCCCCCCAGTCAGTATAATTTATTTCTTAGTTGCACAGGTAATAGTTGCTGTTCCAGTTACTGTTGCTCCTAGCTCTTAGTAATGGCTGCTCACTGTGATGCATAGCTGGTCACTATGATGCGCATTGTATAAACCAATCTGCAATTGACAAGTCATTCTGCCTCTGTACTTCCTCCTTGCTTACTCAATATAAGCCCTAGACTACCAGAAATCAGCTCCTGATATTCTAGGAATGAACTTGATCAGTGTCCATCAATGTGAATAAATTTGCCTCCAAATCCTAGGGTCATGTCAGGTTTTTTGGTTGCTGTTCCAGAATTGTATTGCGACAAGTTCAATGATTTCTGTGCAATGGGTAAATCCCTTGAAAGACACAAACTATCAAAAATCTTAAAGGTGAAATAAATAACAGTGTATGAACAAAATAAATTGGCTATTGGTTAATAATTCTCAACAACAATAACAACCAAAGAACGGGCACAGACGCTTTCTTAAAATTGAAAGATGTAGTGATAGCCTTTGTCTCTCATCTCCCTGAGAACTAGGCAGAGCAGAAACACTTTTGAATTCTTTGTGTGAGTCCAAACTTACTCTAACTCCAACACTGCATTTCAAGAAAGGAAATTCATGGACCGATGTGTTTCTCATTAACTGAGATGTAAAATACCCATACAAATTATTAACAAACTAAATCCTAAGAAAAATTATACACCTCAGCCAAGTAGGATCAATTCCCAGCAGGCCAAGCTCATTCAACCTTTGAAAATAAAACAGTATGTACAAAATTTACCACATCGCTACTGTAAAGGGTTAAAGAAAACATCCAATCATGAAACTGGTGTAGTCAACCATTTCAAAGACTCCATACTCTTTCATGGTTAAATTTTCTTAGCAAAATAGAAGTGGAGGAGGACTTCCAAAACTAGAGGAAGAACACTTACACAGAAAATGTATAGGTCATGTCAATGTTCTTTGTTATTTTCTCCCTAAGATCAATAACAAATCAAAGCCATTCTGTCTCCATCATTCAATAGACTGGATGTATTTCAGAGCCGAATGAAGAAAGCAAGATAGATAAATGAGATAGATACTATAAGGGAAATACAAACCTTTAATCATGTGAGTCAGTGTAGTTCAATTAAATTTTATTTGGAAGACTTAAACCATTTTTAATGTAATGATTGCCTTAATTATACCAACACACTAAAGAAAAAACTTTTTTCCATCCAGAAATATTCACTTGTGCATTTGAGCAAAGATGATTAGTCAGGATAAGTGGGAATATATGCATGTGCTTATTAAAAATATGAGTGGCATCCACATCTTTGAATTTATTTGGATCTTAGAACCATTTGAAAAATCATTGTCCCAGACCAATTTAATTCAATTACGATTCCAGCTAAATGTCCTCTGATGTGGATTTCACCTCGGCTGAAATCTAAAATCTCCTTGAAAGCTTATAAAACTTGCCCAAAACCCTGACTCACCGTTAGCCGTCCTAACAATTCTTCTGTGGTTGGACTCCTGCAATAGAAGTCTCTCAATGTTCTTCCAATTATTTTAACGTGAAGCCTTTTGAGATTTACTGATCTAGGAAATGCCATTCCTTAAAATGCCAAATAGTTCCTATCATCTCTACCCAACGGGACACAGAATTCTTTAATGGAAATTTACTTTAATCCCCTGTGTTAGTACATTACAGAGGATCATGACTTACAGATTCCAGCCCCATTATACAACTATGCTTGAATTCTGTAGAGCACAAGGAACTGTATCAATCTACATATTAGGATAGTGTTTACTGAACTATACTATGTAATGAATCACCTGGAGATCTTGTTCAATTTCATTGCGTTTACACGATTTGAGGTAATGCACTGAGTTTCTAAATTTTTCACAAGCATTTCTGCAATGCTTATTTGAGTCTAACATCCCCGGGGCTGAGTTGCCAATAAGAGAGACTCTGAGTACAATTGAAAGAGCCAGACATGAGGAACATCAGCCTCAAATATACGGTTAAAGCTCATTAGATTTGCTATCTGCACTTATATTCTCAATAAACAATGGGACTTTTACATGTATCCTCACTTTTGTATAAATGGAAGTTATGGCATATACTGACTCTACCATGTTTTCTCTGTTTAAATATATCTACACCTGGCCACCTAATGGATTATTCATAAATTACTTATACCAAACCCAGTGGCTACATTGGTAATCAAAACCTAAGGCTGTTTTGATGGGTCTGAAACTTTGGTCATGAGCCATGCTTTGAGAAAATCTTATGATGAAATTTTACAGTTTGGAACACTGATATTGAAATTTGGCAGTACCCACATCATGGAGGAACTAGAACACCTGACAAGGAAATCTTGTACTAAAGTTAACCCTGTAGTTCGATGAAGCAGGAAGTTGAAATGAACCATAAACCTTATTTTGCAAATAGATATTCACGGTCATGGATGAATCAGCAGGTAGTCTGGAGTGATGCAAGTTATAATATGTGTATAAACATGATAGGGTATTGCTCAGCCACTAGGAAGGATAATTTTGAGTTATTGCTAGCAAAATGGATGCACCTTGAGTCCAGAATACTAAAGATAATAAATCAGATACGAAAAGTTACATACAACATGGTTTCTCTTATAGCCCAAAATGTAAATAATTTAAAGAGCAACGTAAAGATGATAAAAAATGAAATAATAGAGTTTATAGAGGTAGGTAGGGGACTCGGGTTGGTGGGAAAAGGAAGGCAGAAAAGGGAAGGAAAGTGAAGAAGATCAAGTCTACATACTAATATCCCTCAATGAATGTGCTTGTTGTAGTGCAAACATACTGAATGACATTTTTAAAAAGATCCCAGAGATATTTGCATTTCCTAAAATATACATCCACCTATGTTTAATTTCAGACTAGTTAATTTATAGAAAAATGCCGGGTGTCTCTATCTAGGTGGAGTGAGTGGTCCATGAGCAGAAAGCCCTGCAGATGTTTACCACTGAGACGTGATCTGGACAGAAGGGAAAATATATCCAAGCAAATTTGGAATCTGGAAAGAGCTGCTCTTGGACTTGATGCTCCTATTTCAAAACTGTTGGAAGGCACTGTGTTCTCCTTTATTTCAATAAAATGATAATATTCTAAATTTGTTCCTTAATTCAGACAGAAACATTTTCCTAAGCTAAATGTTGAAGCAAGCACATTCACATCCATGTGCTATTTTGACAATGTCACCCCAAATGTGCACACATAGACAAATGCACACTGGCACACACAGTTGCATTTAATAGTGTGTGCTCCATTTCCAATACATAGTTGCATTCGTCAGGTCCAGACACTTATATCTTGTTGAAATGAACATTTTCAAACCTCATTAACACATCAGTCTATATATAATTACAATTTCAGTTGGCATAGTATTTTCCTGTTCACTGCAGGGTGGAGAATGGTTCCCTCTGGTGCCTTTCTCTATCATCTGGAGCAAAGAACCTAACTGCTGTGACCACTTATGAGAAAAACTTGGCACACCCTGGCCCCAGATTGAGATTGAGCCAACGTGCTTCCAGCAGTAGCATCTGTGTCTTTGACTGGCTTCCGGGGCTGCTCCTTCTAATACCTGTGTAGTCAGCACAGCTGTGGATTTCCTTTTTGGATCAATTTCAAATAACCTATATTCAGAATGAGATTATCTGCTTGTGTCTTATTCATGAAAATCTTATACTCTGGTTTCTCTTCAGATCAAATAAATCTTTCGCCTTTTTAAAAAATCTTACACATCCCTGAACATGTGAGTGGTAGTGAATAAGTAAATGTGACAGTGTGTAATAACATCAATTCAACAGTCACAAGATTAAAATTGTTATTTTCTTTCAACCTCTAAAAGCAAATAAACTGTCAAATGATGGGATTTTCTGGACTGCAGGCTGTCAGTGACATAATTTTTCTTTTATAATTATTGAACAATGAAATATTAACTTTGAGAGGCATTCTCAGTTTGTGCACTGAAACTCTGAGGTTTGTATCCATACTTGATCTAGTAGGACAGTTATTTATAGATGAATTTTACTATTGTGCATGCAACTTCTGCAATTAGACTTCATGAGTCATTTTTGTTAGCAAGGCAAAAGCTTTTTAAAGTATTAGTTGAAAATAAAAATATGTTTAAATGTTAAACTATGGGAGAATTAATGTATGGACATAATAGTTAGCCTTAAAAAAGCTTATAAGAGGATGAACAAAGAATGTCTCTTCAGATATGCATATTGCTGTATAACTCCAAAGACGAGTGCCTAGTTAAATATATAAAAATTTGATACCAACCAATTTTATGGATATTCACATTTAATTTTCTGGTTTGTTTTATCCTCAGTAATATAGATATAAACTAGAGTGAGCCAAAGTAAAACAAGAAAACAAAGGTCAATGAAGAATTTCAGTGTACCTGTGGCTTTATTTCAATGCCCAACTTTGTACAGTATACATTCTTTAGGGTTATTTTGATATTGTGGCTTGGAATATAATTATCTTTCCATTGCTAAGTGATATTGTTTAGGGGACATGAATTGACAGCAAAGCTCACCCATGGATTTTATTTTAATTAAAACCCAAGTATCTTCCAGGAACACATTTCTGTAATTTCATGACTTCAGCAACTCTTATCTCTTGCAGATCAGAACCAAAGACGCTCATTCAGACATTCTTACTAACTCTGATTCCTTTGTAATTAAAATCCTCAATTCAGTGCAACAGATTTACATTCAACACTATATTTACTCATTTATGCTGCCCGTTTTTATTATGTGGGACAAAGTTATGACCCATTTTATTAATCTTCCACACAACACCCATAACAATATTTGTATTATGAAATCAATTTAACTCTATACTACACTCTTTATGACACTATTCTTATTAGCAATTCTTAACATCTCCAATCCTCAAAAAATTATTTCTTTTACAGCAGATAATTTAATTTTACAGAAAGGATTATACTACTTGTCATGCCTCAAACATACCATGTGTTTTGGGATATTTCAATCCTCTTTTCATTCAGTCTTCTTGGAAAGTCTCTGTAACATCACATCTGGTATCACTAAGTCGCTTTTGTACTTTAAAACTCAACAAATCACCTTTCCATGATACAATATAGAGTGTTTATCCCTTCACAGCTATCTATGTCTCAATTGTACCAGTTTTTTTCCGTGTGTGTGTGTGTGTGTGTGTATGTGTGTGTGTTATACTTAAATCTGAATTTGAGGTCTCACACATGCTGGCGAATTTCTCTGCTATAAATCTACATTGGGAGCTTACAACATACCTTTCTGAAAGGGAAAGGGTTATGATTTACCTGCTCTTTTGGAAACATCCTATAACACCCTGAATCATGGTACAGCACTGATAGCCAATAAAAAGACTGAATTTAAATGTTATCTTTTGAGATAAGAGATTGAAAGAAATTATTTTCTTTCTGCCTTGTTAATGGTAGTTAACTGCTTTTGAGCACTTTGAGTTACACATTCTGCTAAGCATGTTTCATGAGTCAACACATCCAACAATCTAAACAAAACTAGAAATAAGGAAACTATCCTAATTCCACATGTGAGATATTGTGTTAGAGGATTGTTGAAAACAAAACCTGGACCCAGGTTCCGGGTAAGATGGCGACCAGGTGAGCAGCAAGGGAGCGAACCTCCTTAATAAACACCACCAGCTCGAGACAGACTTGGCGAGCGTGAATGCCGGGACCTCGGCTGGGAAGTTTAGACTGGGCGTATTTCTCTGAGATGCCGGGGGAGATGTGGTAGGGTGGACCAGCCTGCCGGGGCGAGACGTGGGAAAGTCCCAGTCGCTGGGAGCCAGGGACGATCCGCGCAGGAAGGAAGCTTGGCTCGGTCCAAGCGCCGTGGGAGCGCAGCCGGCTCGGTCCCTCCCGCCGCCCGAGCCGGTGCAGCCCCCCGGCGACTCCCGACGGAGATCGGCTTGCTAGCGGCAGAGACGCCCGGCAATCCCACGTTTCGCGCGTGTCGGGCAGGCCGCGCGGAGGGCCCCAAGCGCCGGGAGCGGAGAGAAAGAGTTACTGGGTCCTAGCGCCCTGAGAGCACGGCGGCTCGATCCCTCCCGCCTCCCGAGCCGGCACAGCCCC
>PVLD010032882.1:0-14201 GCA_004027595.1 Dinomys branickii
TTCCCACCCTCGGGTTCTTACACCAGTGATACAATACATTGCTTGCACATGTATCGCTGATTTATTTCACTTATGAGTATGGACTCCAGTTTTGTCCACTTGCCTACAAAGTCCCCAAAACTGTCTTTCTTTATAGCTGAATAATATTCCATTATATAAAAATGCCACAATTTTTTAATCCAGTCTTTTGTGGATGGGCTTGTTTTTTTGTTCATGAATTCTCTGCCTACCCCTATGTCTTCAAGATTTATACCTACTTTCTCTTCCAGTAGATTTAGTGTTTCTGTTTTAATATTTAGATCTTTGATCCATTTTCACTTTAGTGCATGGTGATAGACATGGTTCTAGTTGTAGTCTTCATCATGTGGAAAGCCATTTCTTCCAGCACCATTTATTAAAGAGGCTATCTTTCTTCCAGTGAACATATTTGGCTTCTTTGTCAAAGATAAGGTGGATGAGTGTGTTTATAGTTGTGTCTGCATCTTCTAATCTGTTCCACTGATCTGTTTTTTGCCAATACTATGCTGATTTTATCAGAGTAGCTTTGTAGTATAATTTCAAGTCAGGGATTTCGATGCCGTCTGCCTTGCCTTTGTTGTCCAGGATTGCCTTTGCTATTCTAGGTCTCTTCTGGTTCCAAATGACTTATAGGAATGTTTTCTCTGGATCTGTGAGGTATGCTAATGGTTTTTTTATTGCAATTGCATTATATCTGTGTAACAGTTTTAGGAGTATGGCCATTTGCACAATGTTGGCTATTCCTATCCATTAGCAAGGGATATCTTTCTGTTTTCTGATATTCTCTTCAGTCTTCTTTTTCAGAGTACTGTAACAAAGGATCTTGTACTTCCTTTGTTAGATTGATTCCTGAGTATTTCATTTTGTTGGATACTATTGTGAAGGGAGTTGTTTCCCTAATTCATTCTCAGAGAGTTTGTTGTTTGTATACAGGAAAGCTACTGATTTTTGAGTGTTGACTTTGTATCCAGCAATGCTATTGAATTTGTTTATTAAATCTAGAAGTGTTTTGGTGGAGTTTTGGGGGTTTTCTATGTACAGTATCATCTCGTGTGTGAATAATGGCAATGTAATTTCTTCCTTTTCTATCTTTATTCCTTTTATTTTTCTCTCTTGTCTAATTGCTCTGGCTGACGTTTCCAGAACTATATTGAATAGGAGTGTTGATAGTGGACAGCCTTGTCTTATTTCTGATTTTAGAGTGAAAGCTCCCACTTTTTGTGCATTTAGTATGCTGTTCGTGGTTGGTTTGTCATAGATGCATGTGAGGATTTTTGCATCTATTTTCATTAGGGAGATTGGTCTGTAGTTCTCTTTTTTGGTTGAGTCTTTCTCTGGTTTTGTTATCAGGGTAATACTTGCCTCCAGAAGTGAGTTAGGGAGAATTGCTTTGTTTTCAATTTCATTAAAGAGTTTGAGGGGTATTGACATTAAATGTTCTGTAAATATCTTATAGAATTCAGCGATGAATCCATCAGGACTGGGGTTCCTTTGTTGGTAAGGTTTTAATTACATTTTCAATTTCATTATCTCATACTGGATTATTCACAATTTTTACATCATCTTGATTTAGTTTTGGTAATTCATGTTTCTAAGAATCTGTCCATTTCTTCTGTGTTTTCCATCCTATGTGAATAAAGATTTTTGAAGTGGGTTTTGATTATCTTCTGAATTTCCACAAGATCTGTAGCAATTTCATCTTTTTCATTCCTCATTGCATGAATTTGAGTTTTTTCTTTTCTTTTTTGATAAGGTTGGCTAGGGCTTTATCAATTTTATTTATTCTTTCAAAGAACAAACTCTGATTCGTTAATTCTTTATATTATTTTCTTAGTCTCAATTTCATTAATTTGTGCTCCAATCTTTATAATTTCCTCCCTTCTATGGGCTTTGAGTTTGACTTGCTCTTCTTCTTCTAGAAGCTTGTATTGCAGCATTAGGTTGTTTATTTTGCTTATTCTGTTTTTCTGATGCGAGAATTCATTGTTATAAATTTCCCTCTGACGACTGCTATCATTTTATCGCACAGAGTCTGGTACATTGTATTTGCACTTTTGTTTGATTGTAGATATTGTTTAATTTCTTCTTTAATTTTATCTGTGACCTATTGTTTGTTCAGGAGGGTGTTATTTAATTTTCATGTGTTTATAGGGTTTTTGCAATTTCTTTTGCCATTAATTTCTAATTTCATTGAACTATGGTCAGATAATATGTGTGAGATAATTTCAGTTCCTTTACACTTACTTGAGCATAATCTATGGGCTAGTATATGGTCTATTTTAGCAAATGTCCTGTGTGCATCTGAGAAATATGTGTATTCTGATGTTGTTGGGTGGAATACTCTGTAAACATCTGCTAAGTCCATTTATTCATAGGTTTAGTTCAGTTCTGATTTTTCTTTGCTCATATTTTGTCTAGTTGATCTCTTTGTGACCATGGGGTGTTAAGTTTCCCATTATAATTATGTTATTGCTTATTTGATTTTTCATGTCTCTTAATATTTGTCTTATATAGGTGAATACTCCAATATTTGGTACATATATATTAATGATTGTTATCTCTTCCTCTTGAATTTTTCCCCTAATAAGTATGTAGTGACCTTCTTTATCTCTTTTGATCATTCTTGAAGTTCACATTGTCTGAAAACAGAATAGCTAACCCTGGCTTTTGGGGGGTTTCTGTTCTATGGAGTATTGTTTTTCCATCCTTCAGTTTTCAGTCTATGAGGTTTTTTTTTTTTTTTTTAGTTAAATGTGTTTCTTGTTTCTTGATCCATTCTGACAATCTGTTTCTTTTAATTGGTGAATTGAGGTCTTTTACATTGAGGGTTATCTTTGTCCTGTTATTTTCTTGCTGTTGGTTCCCTGATTTTCCCCTCTGTTTAATTGCTTTCCCTGCATGGTGATTTCTTCCTGATGTTTTTCTTGAAATTATGGTCAGTTTTATCTTGATCTAGAATATCTTCCAATACTCTTTGTAGAGTTGGCTTGGTGGTCATGAATTTCTTCAGTTGTTCTTTGTTATGGAAGCATCTTATTTCTTCACTAATTTAGAATGATAAATTTTCATGGTACCTCAATTTGGAAAGTTGTTTTCTTTCAGAACTTGAATACTTCAGTCCAAGCTCTTCTTGACTTGAGGATTTGTGCAGAGAAGTTGGCTATGATTATAATGTGCTTTAGTTTATAGTTGATCTGTTTCTTTTCTGTAAGAGCCTTTAGTATTCTGTTTTTGTGGTGAATTTTGGGGGTCTTAATTATTATATGTCTGGGCATAGATATATCTTGGTCATGGCTTCTTGGTGTTTTATATGCTTCATTTATCTATATGTCAGATTCTGTTCCCATGCTTGGGAAATTTTTGGCTATTACTTGTGCAAATAGTCCTTTTATGTCATCTGTGTTGACTCCTGCTGTTTCATTGACACCTATCAGTCTTGTATTTTTTTTTTTGCCTTGTCTTGCAGCTATTGAGTTGTTATTTGTCTGATCCTTTGTTCAGAGATCTTTCCTTTCATGATTGGTAGCCACAATCCTGTCTTTAAGGTCTGAACATCTATCTTCTGTTTCGTTCAAGTGGTTCTTGCCAGCTTTCAATGGAATTTTTAACTTCCTGGATATCTCTTTTTTAATTTGTTTCATGCATTCTATTTCTTTCGTATATAGTTCATTCAAAGTTTCCATCATTTTCCTATGCTCCTCTATTTTTTTTAAATCTCTGTCCTCTCTAGATAGGCTAAGCAATTCCTTCATCATGGTTCTCATTTCTTTTTTTACCTGAGAGATTATTTCTGACCTGATTTCCTCTATAGCTCTATAGATTTGTTTCTTTACTTCAGTTGGTATAATTTCAGAAATTTCTTTCTTTCTTTCTTTCTTTCTTTCTTTCTTTCTTTCTTTCTTTCTTTTTTGTCTTTTTGTCTTTTTGAGACAGGGTCTCGCTATGAAGTTCAGACTGGCCTCGAGCTCACTTTGTAGTCCAGGCTGGTCTCAAACTCGCAATGATCCTCCTACCTCAGCCTCCAAAGTGCTGGGATTGCAGGTATTTGCTGCCATGCCTGGCTAATTTCAGAAATTTCAAGTATATCTTCCAATTTCTTCTTTGTTGTTGTCTCCCGGACTTGTTCTGGATGGACTGGAGGTTTGAGATTGCATTTTGCTTTTTTTGTCTTGTCATTTTCTATTTCAAAAATTTTTATTGTGTTTTTTGTGATGCTTCTTGTGATATTTTGCAGTAGGTAGCTATGTCACTAGTATCATGGCCTTTCTAGGAAAAGTTTTTTTTCAGGGATGTCTTTTGCACGTAGGAGATTCTTGGTTTTTGTCTGTCCCAAGATCCTACCTTCCCAATTAATTAAGAGTTGGATGTTGGTGTCTATTTGGCTCAGTCCCCAGTCCTGTGGTGTTGGGCTGTGGTGAGGTTATTACCCCAGAGCTTCCCAGTATTGTTACAGAAGGGAGAACAACTGATTATAGCAAATATGTCATCCTGGTTAAAGTAGTACAATTAGCAATAACAATAGCATCAAGCACAATTTAGAACCTGACAAACTGTGATAACTATTGATTTTGAAGTCTATAGTTATATAAAAGAACCAATCACAAATTAGGAGCTTGTATGCAAAGTGTTTCCCCTTGGTAGAGTGATTTTACTCTGTGGTGGGGAAATTTAAGAAGGATGGTATATAAAACAAAGATAACTGTAGAGGAAGTAGAAGCAAGGTTGGAAGACAAAGGATGATCACCCAAGTTTTGGGAAACTAGAGAAGAGAGAAGAGAAAAAATAAATAAGTAAGCAAAGGACTATCTGAACTTCATCTCTGGGTTTGGGGGATGAGATTAGTTTTCTGTGGCTGGAGTCCTCCCCAGCCATTTAGAAAAGCGAGAAAAAATTGAAGAAAAATAAAAGAAAAAAAGAGAAGAAAGTAAGGAAGGTAGAAACAAAAATAAAACAAGATAAAATTAAATTATATATATATATATATATATATATATGTATATATATAAAGGGGAGCACCCCCACCCTGCTGCTTCTATTGCATGTTTCTTTGTCCCTAAACACAATGCTGGTTCACCTAACTTACCATTTGTGGGCTCTTATTTTAGACTTCTCAATCTCAATACTCTCACCTATGCATTGTGTGGGCCCCAGTCAGAGTCCTACTGTGTTCCTGCCATTCTGCTGGTCTCCCGGTCCCACTGATGTAGGCAGAGGGTCCAGACACCTGGATCCTCTGGCAGGGCTGGATACTGAGTCCCAGATTCTTCCTGGGCTAGTTGCCAGGTCCCATGATGTAGGGGTGTTATTTGATTTTTTGATGATAGTCATTCTTTCTGGAATAAAATGGAATCTCAGTTTGTTTTAATCTGCATTTCTCTAATGGCCAGAGATGTTGAACATTACAGGATACCTTGGTTCATGAACTTAATTCTATACATAATTTTAGTTGCACACCAAATTGGATAAGACCTGAATCAAATTCAGTGGTTAGGTTCAATGTTCACCTTACTGGGAATTTGATTCAATTCTTGTCCAGCTCAGTTTGCAATCAGAATTATGGAAAGAATTAAGTTTACAAACCAAGGTACCCCTGTATTTCCTGTATTTCTTGGCCATCTCTACCTCTTCTGAGAAACGTCTATTCATTTCCGTGTCCCTTTTTTGATTGGGTCTTTTTAATTTGGGGGAGAGTTAATATTTTGACTTCTCTATATATTATAAATATTTATAATATTTATAATAAATATAAATATCTTAATAAATATTTATAATATAAATATTCCTCTATCTGAGAAATAGCGGACAAAACTTTCTTCCATTCTCTATGTTGTCTCTTCAGTCTGTTGGTTGTTTCCTTTGCTTTGAAAAAGCTTTTCAATTTGACATGGTTCCTTTTGTTGATTTTTGGTATTATCTTTTGTGCAACTGAGCATCTGTTCAGAAAGTCCTTGTCTACATCCATGACTTTAAGAATTTCACCTATTTTATCTTCTAGCTGATTAAGTGTGTCTGTTTTAATATTTAGATCTTTGACACATTTTTATTTTAGTTTAGTGCATGGTGAGAGAGAGGGGTCTAGATTCAATAATCTCAGTGCGGATAGCCAGTTTTCCCAGCACCATTTGTTAAAGAGGCTATCTTTCTTCTAGAGTAAAATAACAGGTAGGTGAGTGTCCCTGGAGTTGTTTCCACATCCTCTATTCTGTTTCATTATCTGTAGGTCTGTTTTTTTATAAATACCTTGCTGTTTTATCACTGTAGCTTTGTAATATAACATAAAGTCTGGGATAGTGATTCCCTCCTGTCTTGTTCTTGTTGCCCAGAATTGTTTTGCTATTCTAGGTCTCTTCTGGGTACATATGAATTTTATGATTGTTTTCTCTAGTTCTGTGAGGAATTCTATTGGTATTTTTATTGGAATTGCCCTAAATCTGTGCGTCAGTTTTAGAGGTGTAATCATCTAAACAATATTATTTATACCTATCCAGGATCAGGGGATATCTCTCCATTTTCTGGTGTCCTTTTTGATCTCCCTTTTCAGAGTACTGCAGTTTTCTACTGTACAGGTCTTTCACTTCCTTGTTTAGGTTAATTCCCAAGTACTTAATTTTTCTTGATGCTATTATGAAAAGTATTGTTTCCCTAACTTATTTCCAGGGGAGTTTGTTATTGATGTAGAGGCATACTATTGATTTTGTATGTTGGCTTTATATTCTGCTATGTTACTTTTTTTTGGTTTTTCTTTTTGAGACAGGGTCTTGATTTGTAGTTTATACTAGCCTTGAACTCACTATGTAGCCTAGGCTGATATCAAACTCATAGTGATCCTCCTGCCTCAGCCTCCCAAGTGCTGAGATTATAGGCATGTGCCACCTGCCTGGCATGCTACTAAATTTTGTTATTAATTCTAGCATTCTTTTAGTGGAATTTTTTGGATCATCTCTGTGTAGAGGATCATGTCATCTGCAAATAATGATAATTTGACTTTTTCCTTTTCTATATATATCCCTGTTATTTCATTCTCTTGCCTGATTGCTCTGATTGCTCTGATTAATACTTCAAGAACTACATTGAACAATAGCAGTGATAGTGGACATTTTTTCTTGTTCCTGAATTTAGAGGAAAAGCTTTCAGCAGCTCATGTAATATGATATTGACCTTGTCTTGTCATAAATAGCTTTTATCAGATTGAGACAAGATCTTTTTATATCTATTTTCTTCAGGGTTTTTATCATGACTGGATGTTGGATTTTGTCAAAAGATTTTTCTGCATCAATTGAGACGATCATATGATTTTTGTCCTTGCTTCTGTTTATATGATGTATTATATTTATTGATTTGTATATGATGAGCCATCATCCCTAAATCCCTGGAATGAAAACAAATTGGTCATGATGTATGATCTTTTTTATTATTTCTTACATTCTGTTTGCCTGTATCTTGTAGAAGATTTTTGCATCTGTGATTATTAAATAGATTGGCAATAAATAAGTAAACAAATAAAAGTTATAGATTGGCCTACAGTTCTCCTTTTTTTAGTTGGGTTCTTTGCTGGTTTTGAAATCAGGATAATGCTAGCTTCTAGGAATGACTTTGATATTATGCCATGTTTTTTATTTCATTAGTTTGAGCAGTATTGGTATTTGATCTTCCATAAAGTTCTTATAGAATTTGGCAGGGATTCCGTTATGACATGGGCTTTGCTTAGTTGGTAGTTTTTTGGTTTTTTGGTTTTTTTTTTTTCTCACTTCTTCAATCTTATTGCCTGATATTGGGTTGTTCAGTGTTTTATTACCTTCTTGGTTCACCTTTGGTAGTTCATATATATCTACATATCTATCCATTTCTTCTGAATTCTCCATTTTATTAGAGTACAGGTTCTCAAAGCAGTAACTAATAATTTAGATTTCAGCAGAGTCCATTATGATTTCCCCTTAGTCATTCACAATTACATGGGTTTGGGTCTTTTCTTTTCCTTTTTGGGTAACATTGGCTAGAGATTTTTCTGTTTTGTTTATTCTTTCAAAGAATAAGCCCTTAGGTTCATTAATTATGTGCATTGCTTTTTAGTCTCAATTTCATTAATTTATGCTTTGATCTTTATAATTTCCTTCCTTTTACTAGCTTTGGATTAGATATTTCTTGTTTTTCTAGGGCCTCAGTTAAATCATTAGGTTATTTATTTGCACTTTCTCTGTTTTTCAGATATGGGTACTCACAGCTATAAACTTCCATCTTAGTACTGCTTTTGTTATGTCACACAGGTTTTGTTAAATTATACCGGTATTGTCATTTGATTCTAGGAACTGTCTAACTTCTTCTATGGGCCATTGATTATTCAAGAGGGCACTACTTAATTTCCAACTGTTTGCATAATTTCTGTGGTTTATTTTGCCATTGATTCCTAGTTTCTTCACACTATGACCTGATAATATGCATGCTATAATTTTGATTCTTTTGCATTCACTTAAGCATACTTTATGGGTTAGTATGCGGTCTATTTTAGAGAAGGTGCTACATATTGCTGAGAAGAATGTGTATTCTTTTGCTGTGGGTGGAAAACTCTGTAGATATTTACTAAGGCCATTTGTTCAAAGATTTGGTTCAACTCTGATATTTCACTGTTGATATTTTTTATCTAGTTGATCTATTTGTGATAGTGGGATATTGAAGTGCCCCATTAAAATTGTGTTAGTGTTTATCTCACTGTCCAATAGTGTTTTTTTTCATGAAGTTGGGTGTGGCAATGTTTTGTGCACGTGTTTATAATTGTTATCTCTAAAACATAGTAATTGTTATCTCTTTCTGTTTAATTGTTCCCTTAACCAATATGTAGTGAACTATGCCTCTTCTGATCCATTTTAGCTTGAAATCCACTCCTGCTTTTTCTCAGATTCTTGTTTCATGGAACATTGTTTTCCATCCTCTTATTTTTAATATGTATGTTTTCTTTCTTAAATGTGCTTTTTGCATACTGTGTTTCATTGAGTTTTACTTCTTGATCCATTCTGCCAATGTGTCTTTTGGTTGGGGCATTAATAAGGCCATTCATATTGGGAATCATTACTGAAAGAGCAACTTTTTCTAGTCATTGCATTCTTTTCCTGTTGCTGATTTTTTTTTCCTCTTTCTGCTTAACTGTTCACCCCATCTGATGTATTCAGATGATTTACTGGCTTTTTTGGCTTCATTGTCGGTTTCTAGAATATGCTTGAGAATTTTTTGTAGGGTTGGTTTGGTGGTAATGAATTTCTTGAGGTATTCTTTGTCATGGAAATGCCTTATTTCTTCATCAATTTTGAAAAAATAGTTTTGCAGGACATATAAATCTGGCTTGGAAGTTGTTATCTTTTGGGGCTTGAAATATTTCACTTTAAGCTCTCGGGGCCTTTAAGGTCTATGTTGAGAAGTCTGCTATAATTCTAATGAGTTTATCTTTATAAGTGATTTGTTGCTTTTCTTCTAACAGCTTTTACAATTCTGTCCCTGTATTAGACTTCTGGGAATTTGATTGTGATGTGATGTGCTGTGGAGCGGTTCTCTTTTGATTATATATTCTTGAGGTGCTCAAAGTTTCACTTACCTATATAGTTAATTATTTCCATATGTTTGGAAAGTTTTCTGCTATTATTTCTGCAAACTGGTTTTTTATACCCTTTGTACTGTCTTTTGATTTTTCAGTTATTCCAATTAATCTTAGATTAGTGATCTTTGCATCATCTAGCAGCTATTGGATCCATATTTCATATTCTCTTGTTGTTTTTAAGGTATTTGTGAGAAATTAGTCTTTGAAACCATCTCTGTCTTCTAATTCTGATATTCTATCTTCACATTCAGTTCTTCCACTGCCCATATAATTCAACATAATATTTATTTTCCTGGATTTCTGTTTGGAACCTTTTCATGGACTTTAATTCTTTACAAAACTGCTCATTTATGTTTTGTATCATTTTGTTTAACTCAGCTAGCTTTTTATTAGTTCTTCTGTAAGGTCCCTGATCATTTTTACATTAGTTATTTGATTAGTTATATCACTGTGAGTGTGCTGAGCATTTTACTGACCTGTTTTTAATCTCCTCTACTGTGCTTTCAAATAATAGGGCTATGTAGTGTTTGTTTTCTTCTCCTCAATGCCCCATGTACTGGCTTTGGGAGAGTTGGAGATTTGGGAAGCATTTTGTTGCCCTGTTGTCTCATATTTCTATTGTTTTATGTTTGTTTTGTTATGTTTTGTGGTTTAGTTTGCAGTCACTTATAGCAGAAAGGCTTTGTTACTAGTATGGAGAGATAGAGAGCTAGTTGTGATGCATCCTGGCCAAGGCTAACTATAGTCTTTTGCATCTGTTCCATGATCCAACCACCTCTGTTAGTTTGGGAATGGGAGATGCAGTGCTTGGGCATGCATCCAGTTCTCTGGAAATAGATCACAGTATTGTTAATGTCACAAAGGTAATATGCATATTGGCATACAGAGAAAACCTATTAATAGCAACAACTATGCAATCCTGGCAATATCAAATAAATCAGCAGTAGTAATACCATCTAAGACAAAATCAATATTGACATATGTCTTGGTTACTTTACTCTCATTGCCGAGACAAAATATCCAACACCCAAAATGAAGAAAGGAAAGGTTTATTTAGCTTACAGTTTGTGGAGGTTTCAGTCCATACTTGGCTGGTTCAGAGGCAGAGTGGCACATGGCAGAGGGCAAACTTCATGGCAGCAGAGCACAGCAAAAACAACCAGCAAAAGGGAGGAATGGCTACAAGCAGCCTCCTTTTCTCCCCTACATTGTAAACAATTTACCCCCACTGGGTCGTGAACCTCTCACACAATCTTCATGTCCTCCTCTTCCATAGGCTCAGGATGTTTACAAAGTAAACACCCCAGTTTCCTGCGGAGTCACTCAGCTAAACCTCTAGATTCCCCAAGTTGACACAATATATCAACCATAACAAGTATAAACACTAAGATAAAACAGAAATATACATACAGCAAGTATCTGCTAAATGTGATAACTATACCTCTATTGGTGACAGAAATAATTCAACAGTAGTAACATAGAGTTAACAAAACTTAATAGGTATACTATTAAAGGTATAGTGGGTTGGGGATGGGAAAATGCAAGAAGAAAAATTTGAAAAATCAAGCAATGAGAAATGACAAAAAGGAGAGAAAAGTGAGACAAAAGATTCTTGCTTCTGGGAAGCCAGGTTCCCTTCCCTATGAGCCTAAGAGAGAGTACAGATCGTTTCCTTCGTTTCCTTGTGTTACAGACCATCTCTCCAACTTCTCTGTAGTTTCTATTTTTCCTGTCAGTTCCTTTCAGTTCCTGGTGATCTACTTCTCTTTTTTTCTCTTCATCAAGTTTATTCCCCAGTGTCTGGATTCCAGATCTTGGAGAGGCTGAATTTTGCTGCCAGTCAACTCTCTTCCATTTTTACCCCTCAAAATGGCTCGGTTTTAATTACAGGATGTGGAAGACCAGACTATTTCACCACCAAATGTAAAGGATTATTGTTCTAAAGTTAATTAAGAAGAAAATGCAGGAAAGGTCTCTGTCTTCCCTCTATGTGCCTAAAAGCAGGACATAGACTTACAAAAACAAAAAATTACTTTGCGACCCCTCTCCACCAGGGAGAGCCAAAGTTAACCTCCAAACTTTAGACCCTTATTGGCCTAGAGGTAGTGCCAGAGGAATCTATACTAACAAGATTTATCAACTACCTATAATCTACCAGTTATTTGCCTTCTCCCAAGTTGCTGACCCTAGACTCAAAAGCTTTTTTTCTTTGTCTTACTTCTATAAAAATGTGCTGTGCTTTTTCAAAGATGCTATAGGAGTTGGAATTCACATATACACATGATAACACACATCTGTTTGTTTTTCACTTGTTAATCTGTCTTTTGTTATAGGGTTCTCTTCCAACTAAAACTTTATGAGGATTGAAGAAAAACTTACTTTTCTTCCCCTAAGTAACTTTGTTGATGATTAAAAAGTAGAACCTTGGGATCTAATGAAAGTGAGGGTGAAAAGAGCCTTCAGGATGAAGGTTCCTGAAGGACTATAGGATTGGACTGTCCGGCCATCACTGTTTTGATTAAAGTTCTGACATAGATATGTTTTTGTCTCCCAGTTATATTATTGATCTTTGTTGGTCCTCAGGTTCTTCTTCCCAGTTAGATGATTACCATAGCAACCTCAATGAGTTCAACAATAGTTCACATCCTTGCCTTGGATTCAATGAAAATTAGTAATATTTTGAGTGGAGTGAGTCTGAAAAAAAAGTACCATTTGAAATATAGGAGGAATAGATTTGTTGAAAAATAAATAGGATTGCAGTCTTATAAATAGTGTTAACATTGCTATTTTAATTTGGAAACAATTCTTACTATAAATAAGTCAATTACCATTATTATCTATGCATTATGCTGAAAGAAAATCACATGTGACATTCTTGGAGCCAATTCTAATTATTATTTGTATTTTAAAGAAATAATAGCCACGGCGCGCCAAGATGGCGGCGGCCGCGGCCGCAGCAGTGACGGTTGGCGGCGGCCGGTGAGGCGGGCGGGGCTGGTGGCGCGGGGGCGGGGTCCCGGCCGAGCCGCCCTGGGAGGCGGGGGCCGTTTCCATAGAGGCGGCGGGAGGGTGTCGCGCCGCGAACTTCCTGGTTCCCGGGCTCGGCTTCGCCGGGATCCTCTCGGACGGAAACAATGGGGCGGAGGGCACTGCGGTAGCCGCCGCCGGACCTGTTCGCCGCCGGGACCGCCCGCCCGCTGTCCGCAGCCTCTGCCGACCGGACAGTCCTGAGAAATAGGACATGTATTCCTCTGAGAAACCTTGGACTGCAGATTTTGGTTTAATATCTGGTTGGAACAACATACAGAGACATTTCCAGTCATGAATTCAGACCAGGATGTAGCACTCAAACTTGCCAAAGAACGAGCTGAAATTGTTGCTAAATATGACAGAGGACGAGAAGGTGCCGAGATTGAACCTTGGGAAGATGCTGATTATCTTGTTTACAAAGTCACGGATAGATTTGGCTTTTTGCATGAGGAGGAGCTCCCATATCATAATGCAGCTATGGAACGGCAAAAGCACCTGGAAATTGAAAGAACTACCAAGTGGCTGAAAATGCTAAATGGATGGGAAAAATACAAGAACACTGAAAAGTTTCACAGAAGAATATACAAAGGGATTCCTCTCCAGCTCCGAGGTCGAGTCTGGGCTCTCCTTCTTGAGATCCCTAAAATGAAAGAAGAAACACAAGACCTTTATAGTAAATTAAAACACAGAGCACGGGGCTGTTCACCTGATATCAGACAAATAGACCTTGATGTCAACCGTACATTTAGGGACCATATTATGTTTAGAGACAGATACGGTGTTAAGCAACAATCTTTATTCCATGTTCTTGCTGCATATTCTATTTATAATACGGAAGTTGGGTACTGTCAGGGAATGAGCCAGATCACAGCCCTGCTGCTCATGTACATGAATGAGGAAGACGCTTTCTGGGCCCTCGTCAAGCTCTTCTCAGGCCCCAAACATGCCATGCATGGCTTTTTTGTCCAAGGTTTTCCTAAACTCTTGAGGTTTCAAGAACATCATGAAAAAATACTGAATAAATTTCTGTCTAAGCTTAAGCAGCATTTGGATTCTCAAGAAATCTACACAAGTTTTTACACAATGAAGTGGTTTTTTCAGTGTTTCCTTGATCGTACTCCCTTTACGCTGAACCTCAGAATATGGGACATCTACATCTTTGAAGGAGAACGTGTTCTTACTGCTATGTCTTACACAATCCTAAAGTTACACAGAAAACATCTAATGAAATTGTCTATGGAAGAACTTGTAGAATTTCTTCAGGAGACTCTAGCAAAGGAGTTTTTCTTTGAAGATGATATGGTAATAGAGCAACTACAGATTTCTATGACAGAATTAAAGCGGGCAAAGTTAGACCTCCCAGAACCTGGTAAAGAGGATGAATATCCAAAGAAACCTCTGGGACAGCTTCCACCTGACTTTCATTCTTATGCTACCAACCATATGAGCAATGGGCAAAGAAGTGTGGGCAGGCCCAGTCCCCACATACACAGCAGGAGAGAAGGCGGCTCAGCAGCTCCCAGGCGGCATGAGCCCTCCCCGCACCATCAGAGTAAACCTGGCACAC
>PVLD010032883.1:0-14197 GCA_004027595.1 Dinomys branickii
TACATCTACAATTCGAAGATATCAATGGATAAAGCAACAACAACTGTTGAGACCATATCACCTTGTCTACAGATTAGTTGTGATTGTTCTATTTTCTATGATAATGGGTGTCTGTTTGTCAATAGGTTTTTGTACTTTTATGTTTCTAAAATAAAAAAAAATAAAAGGTGCTTATAAAGAATTTTTGATGACATGCAAAAATGCTTATTAAACAAAGAAGCAAAATAAAATTGTATTTGCCATATGACCTCAACAGCCATATGCCTCAATAGCTGTTGGCATATTTAAAAAGACTGGGAGGAGAGAGGGCACAACGTATATATGGTAACCTCTGAAGGAAAGGGTTGCTGATGCCTATTTTTCTGTTTCAGAAATTCTTCTGTACCTCTACATTTTTTTCCTGAAGAAAAATAGTAAGGTAAGGGAGGTTTTCATAACACTTTTAAAAATGAGGCAAGGAATCTGCTTAGAAGTAGTTTTTTGTTTTTGTTTTTCTTTTGATACAAGGTCTTGGACTCACTGTGTAGCCCACCCTAGCCTCGAACTTGGGGTGTTCTTCCTGCTTCACCTTCCTGCGTGATGGGATCACAGGCATGCACCAGCATGCATGGCCAAGAATTACTTCTTATCAAAGAATTTCAGGGACTCTAAGACTCTTCTCCTAGGTCTCCTTGATCTGAGGCTTCCTTGAAAGACATTTATGTGGCTAGGTAAGAGTGAGGGACCCTGGGCACACATGGGGTGTGGCAGGAAAGTGTAAATATTGGTGCTCTTGTCTTTATTAGCCCTTAACCTGCACAAGAAATGCAAGCAATATAAAAAGTGCTAGCCAGCAGGTTGCAAAAGAAATTAAAATGCTAATTTTTATTGTCTGTAATAAAAGTAGAATTTATGGATTTTTCTCTTGGTCTGCTGGGTCATCTGTTTCTATATGTCAATACTGGTTGCCAAAAGGATGTTTAGCAAATAAATGAAAACCAATCTTTGTTTAAGAAGCAATTTTTTGGTAGGAAAATCCAAGCCCAAAAATACAAGGAATAAATTGCTATTTCCTATTCCATTTGCTCTCTGCTTCATATTTAATGTATCTAAGTGACTTGAGATCGTGGATCCTCACAGTTCAGAAAAGGAAGAGTTATGCTGGACTGGAACAGTAAGTGGAAACCATCGGCAGGACAATGGTTCTCACGTGGGGACAATATTGATCCTCAGGGATATTTGACAACGTCTGGATTTGTTTTAGTTTGTCACAACTAGGGAAAGATGTGCCACTGGCACCTGGTGAGTAGAATTTGGGGATGCTGTCTAACATCATATAATGCACAGGATAGCCTCACTACAGAGGATTCCCCTAAATGTCAATAGTGTTGGCTTGGGATAGCACTTGGAATTTGGCCTGAGATGTGAACAGTGAGAATGAGCTGGCCATGTTGACGAGCTGGTTAGAATGGAGTATGTGGCGGGCATTTCAGCCAGAAGGGCTGGCCAGTGTAAAGTTCAAGATGAAAATTCATCAGTGATGATTGGCCAGGGGATGAGTGACTGTGAGCAGAAGAGTGGCTGTGCACACAAGAATACGTGACATTTGCTCTAGAATGTTGAGGTTAGACATTGATTTTAATAGAGCTCCACAGCAAAAGCTAATTGAACTCTTAGAAAATTCCAGACTATGCAAAAAGGAAGGCCAATGAGTCACTCATTAATAGAAATGAGTATTCATACAAGGGTCAAGCTTCATAGATCCAATCTGCAAAATGAGCAGGCAAAGCCACAAGACACAACCATAAATTTGATTGCCAAATTCCACATTTGCTTTCTTGTTTAGTGCATGGGGTGAAATGGTACCACGCATCACAAAAATAATCTGGGTTGGAATACAATGTTTCTGATCTTACATTTCTAATGGGTGGCAAAGTGGAGAGAGATAATTCAGAAAAAGACAGTTTAAACTTGAAGTTCTAGCAAGAATTCATAATTGTTCAACTGTTGGCTTATTATAGGCATTTATATTGGCTTTGCTGAAATGTATTTGCCTACAGCAAAGAAATTAAGAAGTGCAAGTAGTGAGAATGAAAATTGCAGCCCAGCTATACTTTATATCCAAGCATAGGCTAGTAGAAACCATGGAATTTTGAGACAGTGCAGCCAGAGAGCCCCTGGACATAGTAGGATCTCACCCAGTCCTCTCATGGTTGAGAAAACAGAAGTTCTGAGCAGCTATAGGAGTCACTTGTTATACTGCTGGGCATGAGATCTCAAATCTTGGCTCTCTTACATCCTGAGGCATCAAATACAAATGTATATGTGTAAGTTCTAACAAAGCATCAGGGCTAACACACATGGTCACTATTAAATTGAGCTTCTAACATATACAGTTATGTCCCGGATAACATAACCACTGTTTTGCTTAGTTATATTTGTGGCCTTATTAGAATCATGCATATTTATCTGCCTAATGTGCCTAGGCCACAAACTTTCAGGGAAAATTTTAGGACATGGGAGATGAAGAGCATGGTCACAAGATGGAGACCAGCAAATACTAGGGCTGTTTAATTGATGTAGCTGTGCACCAGTTCCATGGGTGAAAGAAAACAGAAGCTTAAGCTGGTTGGAATCTCTGCCTCTCTCTCTGAAGGCCATACAAGGCACTGATGGCCAGATTTAGGAAAACTCTGAAGGAATTTGCTTTGATGAATTTTCATTAATCTGACAATATATGAAAATCACAAGTAATTACAAGTGTACAGCAACAGAAATTAAACTAGTGGTTGCCTGGGAATGAGGATGGAAATGGGAACTAACTGTAAGTTGGGAATAAGGAACCTTACTGGACTGAAGGAAGCATTCTGCAACCAGACTGCAGTGAGAGCTGCATACTTGGGAAAAATCTGGAAGACCATTGAATTGTGAGAGCAAAGTGAGTGAACTATATGGTAGACAAATTAAACCAGGATGAAATTGTTTTTTTTTTAATATGGGAACTGAAGGCAGTATGATTTTAATCTTTTCCACCTTCCTAACTAAGGTGGCTAAAAGTAAATTCTGACAACCTCTGTTTCCTCCAATACCTCTTTTAAAGCAGGCTGACATATCCACATTTCCACAAAAGTATTTAGATCATGACAGTGATAAAACTTATGCTCCAACCTCCTACAATTAGATATTCCTGGAATACTTGTGATTCTTAAACTGGAAACCACAAGGAAATCTTAAATTTTGTGTTATCTCCAGATGTGAGTTCCAGAGGACTGACATACTTAATAATTCGAGGAGACATCACTTTCTTTTTTCTCCACTGAATAGTTTTGGGATATGGGGTATAAAGTAGAGATAACCAAGATTTTAGAATGCATTCTGTGAATGCATGTTAGTTTCCTCAGCTGATATTTCTCATAGCTTTAGTGGAGTGGGTGGAGGAGACAGAAGCTCAAGACCATTCCATAGCACTTTTACTCACGGAATACTTACAGGATAAGGCTGAATGACAGTGAGGAGTATTGATTCTTTGCAGCTTCTGTAAGAGAGAAAAGCAAACATATTTACCAAATGCACAGAGCCCTGGACTCAAATGGTGACAGTGTGTTTTTCAAAACCAAATGTGATTTGTTGATGAATATTCTTTGGGTTCCCAGGGCAGTGGAAATCAAATAGCTCAGAACACCAAAACAAAGTATTTCCATAGTGTAATAAGCTATGCAATTTAAAGCTTCTTGGGTGGTTTATGCTGGGCAGTATTATATGTGCTGCTCCCTTAAAATAAAACTTGGTGAGGAAAGAATAATTTTAGAAGCATCAACGCAACCAGGCTGTATGTTTTACACTGCTCTCAAAATTGATTCTCCCTTTCTGATTTTCCTTTGGCCTACTTATCTCTGCTGCTTAAAATTTTTTCAGGGGATTTCCGGTAAAGGGAAGGGATTTTTAAAAATTCTATCAATTCATAGAACATCATTATCTTCTCAGGGTCTGCATGAATGAATGAATGAGGGAAATGAATGAATGAATGAGAGAAGACATGAGCAGAGGAAATGTGTGCACAGAGGGAATGAGAGAACAGAGGGGATGAGTGAATGGGGAATAAGTGAATGAGGAATGAATGAACAAAGAAGGAATGAATGAGGAAGGAATGAATGAAGGGATGAGTGAATGAGTGAATGAATGAACCTAGGGAATGGAGGGAATGAGTGAATGAAGGATGAATGAGTGAATGAGGAATGAATGAATAAAGGGATGAGTGAATGAGGAATGACTGAATGAGAGGGTGAGGGAATGAATGAATGGGGGAAATGAATGAATGGAGGGAATGTGTGAACAGGGCAATGAGGGAATGGGGAAATGCATGAATGAGGCATGAATGAATGAGCAGTAAATGAATGAGGGAGTAAATGAAGGAGTCAATGAATAAGGAATGAATGAAGGACTGACTGAGTGAGGAACGCATGAATGAGGAATGAAGGAACAAATGAAGGAGGAATGAGAGAAGCAGGAATGAGTGAACAGGAGGGAATGAGTAAATGGGAGGCAATGAATGAAGGAATTAATGAATGAGGAAATGAATGAAGGAGTCAGAATGAGAAGTGAATGACTAAGAGAATGAATGAAGGAATGAGTGAATGAGGGATGAATGACAGAATGAATGGATGAGCAATGAATAAATGAGAGAGTGAATGAGTGAGTAATGAACGAACCAAAGGAATGAGTGAATGGGGGAATGAGTGATCTTGGGAATGAGTGATGGCAGGAGCAAGTGAAGGCAGGAATGAGTGAACATGGGAATGTGTGACCGCGAGAATGAGTGACTGCAGGAATGAGTGAATGAAGAGGGAATGAATGAAGAATGAGTGAACAGGGGAATGACTGAACAGGGGAATGAGTGAATGAGAAATGAATGTTTGAGGGAGTGAATGAGGAATGAATGAGGCATGAATAAATGTGTGAGTGAATGAGGGAACATATGAATGGGGGAATGAGTGAATGAGGAAACAAGTGAATGAGGAACAAGTGAGTGAGGAAAAAGTGAATGATGGATGAATGAATGACAGGAATGAATGAATGGAGGAATAAATGAATTTCATGAATGAATGAGTAATGATGTGGAATGGATGAGGGAATGAATGATGACTGAATGAAGAAATAAATGAATGACAGATGAGAGAGGGAATGAGTGAATGAGGGAATGAATGAATGAGAAATGAATAAACAGGGAATGAGTGAACAGAGGAAATATGTAAATAGAGGGAATGAGTGAATGGGGGTATGAATGAATGAGAAATAAATGAATGGATGAGGAATAAATGAATGAGGGAATAAGTGAAGGAGTCAATGAATGAGGAATAAATGAAGGAATGTGAGTAAGGAATGAAGGAATGAGGAATGAGGTAATGAGGAATGAGTGAACAGGAGGGAATGAATGAAGGAACAAATGAATGAGGAATGAATGAAGAAATGGGAATGAGGAGTGAATGAGGGAATGAGTGAAGGAATCAATGAATGAGGAGTGAATCAATGAGGGATGAATGAATGAATGAGGGATGCCTGAGTAAGGGAATGAATGAATGAGCAGGGAATGAACTGAGGAGGGAATGAACAAAGGAATGAGTGAATGAGGGATAACTAAGTGAGGGAATGAATAAATGAGCAATGAATAAATGAGGGAAAAATGAATGAAGAATGAATGAACCAAAGGAATGAGTGAATGGTGGGATGAGTGACTGCGAGTGAATGGGGGTAAGAATGAATGAGAAATAAATCAATGAGTGAGCAATAAATGAATGAGGGAATAAGTGAAGGAGTCAATGAATGAGGAATGAATGAATGAATGTGAGTGAGGAATGAAGGAATGTGGAATGAGGTAATGAGGAATGATGTAATGAGTGAACAGGAGAGAATAAATGAAGGAATGAATGAGTGAGGAATGAATGAAGGAGTGGGAATGAGGAGTGAATGACGGAATGAGTGAAGGAATAAATGAATGAGGAATGAATGAAGGAGTGGGAATGAGGAGTGAATGAGGGAATGAGTGAAGGAATAAATGAATGAGGAATGAATGAATGAGGGAATGAATGAATGAGTGATGCATGAGGGAGGGAATGAATGAATGAGCAAGGAAAGAACTCCATGAGGGGTGAATGAATGAAGGAATGAGTGAATGAGAGATGAATAAGTGAGGGAATGGATGAATAAGCAACAAATAAATGAGGGAATAAATGAACAAGGAATGAATGAACCAAAGGAATGAGTGAATGGTGGGAGGTGTGCCAACAGGAAACAGTGATCACAGGAACCAGTGACTGTGGGAACCAGTGATTGTGGGAGTGACCATGTGAACCATTGACCGTGGGAACAAGTGATAACAGGAAAGAGTGACCACGGGAACCAGTGACCATGGGAAAGTGTGACTGTGGGAACCAGTGACCGTGGGAACAAGTTACCACAGGAACCAGCGACTGTGGGAACCAGTGACCGTGGGAAAGTGACCATGGGAAAGAGTGACCATGGGAACCAGTGACTGTGGGAACAAGTGACTACAGGAAAGAGGGACCATGGGAACCAGTGACTAAAGGAAAGAGTGACCATGGGAACCAGTATAGGCGGGAAAGAGTGACCATGGGAAAGTGTGACCAAGGGAGCTAGCGAACATGGGAACAAGTAACCACGGGAACCAGTGACTGCAGGAAAGTGATCATGGGAAAGAGTGAATGTAGGAACCAGTGACCATGGGAAAGTGACAGCAAGAACCAGTGTAGTCGGGAAAGAATAACTGGAAAAGATGACATGGGAACTAGTCACTGTAGGAACCAGGGACCACAGGAACCAGTGACCACGGGAAAGGGATCACAGGAAAGAGTGACTGTGGGAACCAGTGACAGTGGCATCCAGTGTAGGTGGCAAAGAGTGACCACATGAACCAGTGTAGGCAGGAGTGACCATGGGAACCAGTGACTGCAGGAAAGTGACCAGAGGAAAGAGTGAATGTGGGAATCAGTGACCATAGGAAAGTGACCGAAGGAACCAGTGTAGGTGGGAAAGAGTGACCGCAGGAAAGAGTGACATGGGAACCACTGACCATGGGAAAGTGTGACCACAGGAGGCAGTGACCACAGGAACTAGTGACCGTGGGAAAGTGATTGCAGGAAAGAGTGCCTACAGGAACCAGTGACCATGGGAACCAGTGTAGGCGGCAAAGAGTGACTGCAGGAACCAGTGTAGACAGGAAAGAGTGACCACGGGAACCAGTGACCATGGGGAAGTGACCACAGGAAAGAATGAATGCAGGAACCAGCAACCCCAGGAAAGAGTGACTGTGGGAAAGTGTGACTGAGGGAACTAGTGACTGTGGGAACAAGTTACTGCGGGAACCAGTGACCACGGGAAAGTGACCATGGGAAAGTGCCCATGGGAAAGAGTGAATGTGGGAACCAATGACCCACGGAAAAGTGATTGCAGGAAAGAGTGACTGCGGGAACCAGTGTAGGTGGAAAAGAGTAGCCGAGGGAACCAGTGACCATGGGAACATGTTACTGCATGAACCAGTAACCGTGGGAAAGAGTGACCACCAGAAAGTGAGCACGAGAAAGAGTGGATGTGGGAACCAGTAACCGTGGGAAAGTGTGACTGTGGGAACCAGTGACCATGGGAAAATGATCATAGCAGTCAACATGGGAAAGATTGCTCATGGGAGAGTGATTGCAGGAAAGAGTGACTAAAGAAACCAGTGTAGGAGGGAAAGAGTAACTGCAGGAACCAGTGACCATGGGAAAGTGTGAATGTGGGAACCAGTGACCACGAGAACCAGTGACCACGGGAATGTGACCACAGGAAAGAGTGACCATGAGAACCAGTGTAGGCCAGAAAGAGTGACTGCAGGAACCAGTGACTGTGGGAAAATGTGACTGAGGGAACCAGCGACTGTGGGAACAAGTTACCATGGGAACCAGTAACCACAGGAAAGTGACCATGGGAAAGTGTGACCATCAGAACCAGTGACCATGGGAAAGAGTGACTGTGGAAACCAGTGACCACAGGAAAGTGACCACGGGAACCAGTTTAGGTGGGAAAGAGTGACTGTGGGAACCAGTGACCATGGGGAAGTGTGACCATGGGAACCAGTGTAGGCAGGAGTGACTGTGGGAAGCAGTGACTATGGGAAAGTGTGACCATGGGAACCAATGTTGATGAGAAAGTGACCGGAGGAAAGAGTGACCATGGTAACCAGTGTTAGTGGGAAAGAGTGACTGTGGGAGCCAGTGTAGGCAGGAAAGAGCAACCACGGGAAGCAGTGACCATGGGAAAGTATGACTGCGGGAACCAATGACCCTGGGAGAGTGACCTCAGGAACCAGTGACCACGGGAAAAGAGTGATCACGGCAACCAGTCAGTGTGGGAGCCAGTAACTGTGGTTAAGACTGAACACTGGGAACACTGATCATGGGAGAGTGATTGCAGGAACCAGTGACTGCTGGAACCAGTGACCATGGGAAAGTGAATGAGGAAATCAGTGACCACGGGAAAGAGTGAACATGGGAACCAGTGACAAAGGGAACCAGTGAACACAGGAACAAGTGATTGCAGGAACCAGTGATCACGGGAAAGAGTGATTGTGGTAAAGAGTGAGCATGGAAAAGAGTGAAAGTGGGAAGGAGTGACCATGGGAAAGTGACTGTGGGAAAGAGTGAATGCAGGAACCAGTGACTGTGGGAAAGAGTGAACATGGGAACCAGTTACTGCGGGAACCAGTGACCACAGGAAACAGTAAACGTGGAAAGCAGTGATGGCAGGAATGACTGACCACGCAAATGAGTGAATGGGGGAATGTATGACAGAATGAATAAACAGAGGAATGAGTGATCAAGGAAATGAGTGAAAGGAGGAATGAGTGAATGGGGGAATGAGTGAACAGGGCAAAGAGTGAATGAGGGATGCATGAATGAGGAATAAATGAATAAGGGAATGAATGAAGCAATGATTGAGAAATGAATGCAGGAAGTAATGAGTGAATGAGGAATGGATGAATGAGGCATGAGTAAACAGGGAATGGGAGAATGGGGGACAGGCTGAATGAATGAGGAATGGGTGAATGAATGAGTGAATGAGGGGATGAGTGAATGAATAAGGGGATGAATGAAGGAATGAATGAATGAGAAATGAATGAATGGGAGAATGAGTGAACATGGGAATGAGTGAACAGAAGAATGAGTGAATGAGGAATGAATGAGGAATGAATGAATAAGAGAATCAATGAAGAACTTTATGAGGAATGAATGAGGGAATAAATGAAGGCATGAAGGAATGACAAATGAACGAATGAGGGAATGAAGGAGAAATGAATGAGAATAAATGAGGAATGAATGAATGAATGCAAAATGAATGAGGAATGAATGAATGGGAGTCAATGAGGGAATAAGTGAGGAATGAGTGAGCGAGGAACAAATAATTGATGGATGAATGAATGATAGGAATGAAAGAATGAAGGAGGAACAAATGAATGACATGAATGAAAGGAATGAATGACAGTGAATTTAGGGAATGAATGAATGAAGGAATAAATGCTGAATAAGCAAAAGAATAAATGAATGACAAATGAGAGGGAATGAATGCACAAGGGAATGAGTGAATGGGGAAATGAATGAATGAGGAATGAATGAATGGAGGGATGAATGAATGTGGAAAGAATCAATGTGGAAATGAATGGATGAGGAATGAATGAGGAATAAGTGAATGAGGAATGAGGGAATGAGGAATGAGAGAATGAGGAAAGAGTGAATTAGGAATGAGGGAATGAGGGAAAGAGCGAATGAGTGAACAGGAGGACCAGGTGAATGGGGGGAATGGGGGAACCAGTGACCATGGGAACCAGTGACTGTAGGAACTGGTGAACCAGCAGGAACTAGTGAACATGAGAATGAGTGACTGTGGGAACCAGTTAACAGGGGAAAGAGAACCAAGGACCAAGGGAACCAGTGACTGTGGGAAAGATAGAATGTGGGAACCAATGATTGCAGAAGCACTGCCTGCAGGAAGCAGTGACCATGGGAACGAGTGAAGGGGGGAATGTATGACAGAATGAATGAATGGAGGAATGAGTCAATGGGGGAATGAGTGAATAGGGGAATCACTGAATGGGGGAGAAGTGACCACAGGAATGAGTGAACATGGCAATGAGTGCAGGGGGAATGAGTGAATGAGAGATGAATGAATGAATGAGAAATAAATGAATAAGGGAATGAATGAAGGAATGATTGAATGAGGAATGAAGGAATGAGTGAATGAGGAATGAATGAATGAGAGAATGAATGAATGAGGAATGAGTGAACAGAGGGAATGAGAGAATGGGGAAATGGGGGAGTGGGGGAACGGGTGAACGAATGAGGAATGGGTGAATGGATGAGTGAATGAGGGGATGAGTGAATGAATGAGGAATGAAGGAAGAAGGGATTGAATGAAGGAATGAATGAATGGGGAATGAATGAATAAGGGAATGAGCAAACGTGGGAATGAGTGAATGTGGGAATGAGTGAATAAGGAATGAATGAATGAATGTGGAATGGATGAATGAGGAATGAATGAATGCATGAGTGAATGAGGGAACAAGTGAGTGAGGAAAAAGTGAGTGATAGACAAATGAATAACAGAAGAATGAATGAATAAAGGAGGAATGAACAACATGAATGAATGTGCAATGAGTGAGAGTGAATGAGGGAATGAATGCTGAAAGTGTGAAGGAATGAATGAATGACAAATGAGTGAGGAAATGAATGAATGAGAGAATGAGTGAATGGGACAATGAATGCATGGGGAATGAGTGAATGAGGAATGAAAGAATGAATGAGGAATGAATGAGGACTAAATGAATTAGTGAGGAATAAGTGAATGAGGTAATAAATGAAGGAAGTTGAGTGAGGAATTGATGAATGAGGGAATGAGGAATGAATGAGAATAAATGATTGAGGAATGAATGAATGAGGAATGAATGAAAGTGAGCAAATGAGGGAATAAGTGAATGAGAGAACAAGTGAGTGAGGAATGAGTGAGGAATGAGTGATGGATGTATGAATGACAGGAATGTATGAATAAAGGAGGAATGAATGAATGACATGAACGAGAAATGGATAAAAGTGAATGAGGGTATTAATGCTGAAAGAGTGAAGGAATGAATGAATGTCGAATGAGTTATGAATGAATGAATGGGGCAAAGAGCGAATGGGGGAATGAGTGTATGAAGAATGAGGAATAAATGAACAAGAGTACGAATGAAGGAATGAATGAATGAGGAATGAATGAATGTGGGGATGAATGAGGGAGTGAATGAGAAATGAGGGAATGATGGAACAAGGGGAGGGCTGGGGATATAGCTCAGTGGAATAAGCACCTGCCTAGCAAGCACAGGGTCCTGAGTTCAATCCCCAGTACTGCCAAAAAAAAAAAAAAAAACCTAAACTACATAGTGAGACCCTATCTAAAAGAAACAAAAACAAAAAGGAACAAGGGAATGAGTGAATGAGGAATGAGGGAATGAATGAATGAAGGAATGAGGAATGAATGAGTAAATTAATGAATGAGGGAACAAAGGAATTATTAAATGAGGAATGAATGAATGGGTGAATGAGGAATGAATGAATGAGGGAATAAATGAATGAGGAATAAATGAGGAATGAATGTGTGATGGGAGGGCTGAGGGAGGAATGAATAAGGAATGAATGAATGTGTGAGGGAATGAGGGAATGAATGAGTGAGGGAATGAGTAACGAATGAATGATGGATGAATGAATGACAGGATGAATGAGGAATGAATGTGAGTGAACTGACAGAATGAATGAATGAGGAAGCAAATGAAGAATGAATGAGATCAATGATAAATGGAATGGTGAATGGTGAATGAATGTGTGAAGGAGCGAATGAATGAAGGAATGCATGAACAAATGAGGGAACGAATGAGTGAATGAGGAATGGATGAATGAGGACTGAATGAATGTGAGTAAATATGGGAATGAATGAATGAGAGAACAAGTGAGGGATTGAGTGAGTGAGGAACAAGTGAATGATGGGCAAGTGAATGAATGACATGAATGAATGAGGATAAATGTGAGTGAATAAGGGAATGTATGAGGCAATGAGGAGTGAATAAGGGAATGAATGAATGACGAATGAATGAGTGTGTGAGGGAATGAATCTGGGAATGAATGAAGAAGGTAATGAATGAGGAATGAATGAATGAGGCATGAATGAATGTCAGAAATGAGGGAATGAATGAATGATGGAATGAGTGAATGAGGGAACAAGTGAGTGAGGAATGAGCAAAGAACAAGTGAATGATGCATGAATGAGTGACAGAGGAATGAATTAATGCCACACCGCGCAGTGGTGGAAGTCCAATGCCTGGGACCCTGAGCTGATCAGTATTTTACACAGGCACCAATTGGGAAATATCTCTCTCAACAAAGAAAGCTTCCTAGCTAAAGCAGAGCAATGTAATCTAATGGTTTATTTAATTTCCTCCAAGTAAAACAACCTGTTCCAGTGACTCAAACCGTTGGGAAAATCACATTATGGATTATAATATTTTTCTTTGTTCCTTTATTTGTTCTTTTTGTATCCTAAGAAAAAGGTCAGTTGCCATTTTGCTGAAGACAAGCTAATGTTTTCTACTTCAGTGTGCAATTAATTACCCACTTTGGTGATTTATTGCTCGAATGAGTAAGGCGAAGGGGATTTGTTGAAGATCTACTCCTTTGAAGAAGCCACTGTAAATGGCATTTCTCTCACTAACCGATTTGTGGCTTAGCAGGCTCACTCTAACAGGCTGCACCATGACCTACAGATGCCAACCGGATGAGTGTGGACCTTGAGATAGTGAGAGGGACAAGGAAGGAGAGGGACCATGGGAGAGGGGAAAGACAGGCTAGAGTTCAATAACCTTAACCCTAAACCTGACCCTAACCCTAACCCTAACCCTAACCCTAGGAAGCACCAGGACACATAGGTTGATGATGAGGCAGGAGCATGCGGGACTAGGGAGACACTGCTGACAATGGCCTAGTTATTCCCACAAGTCTCAGTGATCCAGGCTGGCAGCAGTTCCAATACCCACAGCAGACAGAACGCCAGTGTAATCAAACAAGGTAAGATGAAGAAGGGTTGTGTATCCATTGCGTAAGATGAAGGGTCCTGCAGCACTTGTGGGTGTGTGGACACAATTAGAAGTGGGGGGATCTGGTATCACTAGATCAGTTTCAGTGTCAAAAGCACTGTCACCCGACACTGTCACTCTGGTTTTATTCCACAAAGGAATTCTGCCACTAGCCTTTAAGGGGCTAAGGACAAAGATATTCCTTGCAGCAGAATATGTGGGGTGAAATGCTGGAGGCAAGGTGAATGTGCATTCCTAGGAGAGAGATATAAGACAAATATGCAGAAAGCAGTGCAAATGGAAGCAAAGCACTGCTTCCTAGCTTTCAGTCCCTAGTCATAGGAAACAGATAACATTTAGCAAATATGAAATGTGAGATAGACCGGAGGTGGGAGTGTAGAGCTCCATCCATGGACCTGTCTGCTCTGGCTGGCTGGTTCTGCCCAGATTTGCCTCCAGAACCCTCCAAAGCAGCCAGTGGGCCCCAGAAATCCATCCTGTGAGCCGAGCTGATTGGACTAGAGTATAGGAATTAGCTAATCAGATTTCTTTTCTCCAGAATTAGAACAAAAAATCACAGAGATGAAGAAGGCTGGGGGCTGAGACACACTCACAGCGGGTACTGGAGTCAAGGCTGCAGATGCCAGCAATACTCCGAGAAGCCTTATTCACGTCATTCCTAGGGCTGCTTGTTCACTGTTTCATTAGAAATAAAATAATTGATGTGAATATTTCTCAGTGTGATATCTATCATCATTCTGCAGAAGAGCTTTCACTTGTGTTCTCTCTCATCTGTAAGTATTTAATCATCACCTGCCAGACAAGAAGAATTAATTCCATAGTGCTTCAAATCCCTTAGAGTTCCTAAACAAATCTTAGGAAGAAAAAAAGACCAAAACCATATGTGTTCGTGTTATAAGATGCCAAGATGAATTTAGACAGATTCAAATGCAACCCATGCCAATAGATGCCAATCATCACCATATGCTAATGAAGGGAGCTGTAGGCCAGTCCTAGGAGGTGTTGCAAACCACACGTTGGAATCCTTAACCCCTTACTTGCCTAAGGTCT
>PVLD010032884.1:0-14197 GCA_004027595.1 Dinomys branickii
AGACTCTGCTCCATTATACAGCATTTTTGTTTAGAACATAAAATAGAATGAAATGCTTATGTTCAGGCGTTTGTGATTCTATAAGAGGAAAAGCTCAAGAACTATGATATTGCTGGGCCTGGTGGTGCCCGCCTGTAATCCCAGAACTCAGGAGGCAGAGGCAGGAGGACTACTGTGAGTTCAAGGCCAGCCTGGGCTACAAAGTGAGCTCAAGGCCTGCCTGAACTGCATAGGGAAACCCTGTCTCAAAAAGACAGAACTAATAAATAAATAAATAAGAACTATGGGACTTAGTGTGGGCCCAGCCGGAGGAAAACAAAGACATCCTGGATGACCCTGTACTAAGTACCTTATTTGTCTCTTGGGGTATCTCAGTCTTGCTGATCTATTTAGACACTAGGATGTCACCTTGACCTCCCCCTTATAATCTTCAGGGTCCATCCCCTCCAAATAACCAAGAGCCTCTAATAGAACTTAGTGTCCCAGAGGAATATAACATTCTTCAGCTCAGCTGGCAGCCTCCTAAGGCAGCGCTAAGTGCCACCAGGTACACACAGATGCTTTAAGATCAAACTCAAAGTGGTGCTTCTTACTATACTGGTTAACAACTTGTCCTGCCCCCTAAAAGAAGTCCCAGGGGTGGAAGGAAATACTTGGGTAGAAGTTCCATTTTCAGTCACAGATGCCCAATGGTACAAAATAGAAAGACTAGGAATACTACAAAAGGCTAAAAAGTTATGCAAATGAGCATGGGCTTTAACAAAGAAAAACAAAAACACCCTAAAAATGTTATTCCCCCTTTAATATAATCCAACAGGGACTGTAATAATACTGAGGGCCTGAGAATGGTATCTGATATGCTAGTTGCTCTTACCAAAGAGGGAGAAGTGCTGATGGGACAATATTTCATCTGGCAGCTAGCTCATATATCCCATAAGCTACAAAACTTTTTTGTTGTTGTTGTTTTGTTTTTGTCTGTTCTTTTTTTTTTTTTTTTTTGAGACAGGGTCTCGCTATGCAGTTCAGGCTGGCCTTGAGCTCACTTTGTTGCCCAGGCTGGCCTCAAACTCCCAATGATCCTCCTGCCTCAGCCTCCCAAGTGCTAGAATTATAGGCATGCACCACCACACCTGGCCAAAATTCAAACGAGACCACAGACACAGATGAGGCCCAATTGCTGGGCATGGCCTCTTCTGTGTTCCAACAATCAGTACTCACAGCCAGGCATAGTGGTGCATGCCTGTAATTCCAGCACTCAGGAGCACGAGGCAGGAGGATTGCTGTGAGTTCAAGGCCAGCCTGAGCTACAAAATGAGTTCAAAGCCAGCCTGATCTGCATAGAGCGACCCTGCCTCAAAAAGTAAAAAAAAAAAAAAAAAAATCAGTACCCAGAGGAGAGACAAAAGAGTAAGGCCAATATTATAGCTGTTGCAATTTGGAATGCTTAAAACCCACCCAGGTCATCTAAGGAAAACCTCAGGACACCTGAGGAAAGGCTTTTGGTTTCATGTGTAAAGGAACTGGACACTGGGCACGAGCCTGCACCAAGCCTCCACCTGGGCCCAGTCCTACATGTGAGGCAGCTAATGTACCCGACTTGTGGCATGGGAGGTTTGAGTGTTCCCACTCTCAGAAAGGGAGTAGGCCAGACAAAACCCTAGTTTCCTGCTCTGACAAGCGAAGAATCCCAGGGGAAACTGTGATGCCCCATCCATGAACATCATCACCTCCTCTGAGGAACCCTGGGTAATGTTGGCTTTCAGGGATGAGCAGTTCAAATGCTTATACACCGAGGGGTAGCTCATTCAGTTTTGATTTTCTTCTCTGGAAAATCCCCCTAAGTCTATAGCCAGAGCTGACTTCAAAGGGACCCATGATGCTTCCTCTGACATGACACTTTGAAGGTCAAATGTTTTACCATGAGTTTCTAATTGCTCCACAGTATCCTACTCCCTTGCTAGGAAGAGATAACAAAACTGGGGCAATTCTCAAATTCTGGCTAGAGCTATACCAGACCTTCTGGGACTATACCAGACCTTCCTGACCAAATTAGCCAATAGGTAAATCCTGATGTATAGTATAAGGAAACACCTGGCAGGGCAAATTCAACTGTGCCAGTAATTATAAGTCTAAAGAAACCCTAGCCAATTGCCTAATTGAAAGCAGTTTCAATCAAGAAAGAGGCACTTGATGGCCTCCAGCCTCTCCTAGACAGATTTCTCAAATATGGCCTTCTGAAACCTGTCAGTCCCCTTGCAGTACTCCCATTATACCTGTAAGAAAGTTCTTAGGAGAATATAGGGTGGTACAAGATGCCTGCCTCATTAATGATGTTATGTTTCCATCCTCTAGGGGCAGATCCATGTACAATTCTCTCCCAAATTCCAGGGCATGCTCATTGCTTCTCAGTTAGATTTAAAAGATGAATTCTCCCTCCCCCCAAAACTTCAGTGTCCATTTGCCTTTGAATGAGAAAATCCCATTGCAAGACAAAAGCAACAATATACTTGGACAGTTCTCCCACAGGAGCTTAAGACAGGGGTGGAGAGACAGTCTTCACTTTTTTGCTTCGGCTGTAGAAAATGACTAGAACCTAAAGCTAGAACAAGAAACCACCCTACAGTCTAGATAATATTTGTTCTGGCTTGTGTCTAGATGTCTCACGCAAAGCCACATGAAATCATGGGGCTTGCTTTTCAGAGGTGGCTGGATCTGGAATGTGTGGCGCTGGGACCGTGGGAGTATTATTATCTAATCAGCCCCCAGATTGATTTGATATAGTTCTGCCTAAGATTAAGGGTGTGAGTGCTACACCAACCTTAGGGTGGGCAGCCTGCATAAAATGTAAGGGACTGAGAGGGCTAATGTGCTCACACCTGCCTGCTGGCCACAAACGACTTCTCCTCTGTGAGGCCCCTCTGCCATGCCACCCTGCCTTGGAGTCAGCTGATTATGGATGAAATCTCTACAAACTATGAGCCAAACAAACCCTTTCTCCTTTAACTTTGGATATCAGATATTTTGTCTCAGTAAAGTAAGGAAGACAATATTCTGGTTAGCAGAGCAATTCAGGACTTACCTAATCATAACACACTACAAAACCTTAACTTTCTAGCCAAGAAGGTATATAAAGTCTCCAAAGAAAAGTTTCAGCTATCTCTCCAAGGAGTTCAGTATCTGGGATATAGTCATATACCTGGGGGACAATAGCTGTCTAGGGACCAGGTCCAGGCTATCCGTGATCTTAGGTCTTCCATCACCAAATAACAGCTTCTTTCCTTCCTGGGAATGGCAGGCTTTTATAGGATCTGGCTACCTAATTTTGAACTAATGGCAAAGCCTTTATATGAGGCAGTAAAAAGTCCCAGACTGTTCCCCTAGCATAGACAAAAGTGACTGACAATGCCTTTAGAAAATAAACTATGACCTCTGATGACGGAGACCACAATGAAGCAGCACTGAGCAGGATTTAAAATGAATTAGCCGGATTTCCATGTTTCCCTGTGACTGTTCAAGGCCGAGGCCCTTTGTCTGCAGATGGGCAGCAGATTCATTGTAAGTGGACCTCTATGAATCACTGGTCCTGGCTGAGGCCTATAGTGGGCTGTGAGGCCATGAGCCCTCAAAGGACAAGATAAGGCCACAGCTGAGGACATCTGGCTCCAACCTCATTAACTAAACGGAAACTGCAGCTGCAGGCTCTACACTCCTACAATAAATGTCAACCTAGAGATATGCAGTTCTCCTGATTGACATAATTTAGTACTTGGGAAAATATTTGAACTGACTCCCAAGGTCTTGCCCAGATTCCCACATGTTCCTCAGTATCCCCCTCCTTTGTTTGAAAACAAAATAAATATGGGCTGCACAGAGAAGTTCTTTGTCTCAGCCCCCAGAGAATCTTGAATTCTGTCAGAGGGTCTTGAAGCTCCTGGAGCCCTAAAATCATGTCACTTGTGTCTTTTATTTAAGCCTTCACCCTCCACTTATTTGAGAGGCTGCAGGCCTGATCAGACCATTATACTCTGAGATGAATACACACTTCTCAGATGAAGTACAAACAGCAAATAAATATATGAAAAAATGTTCAACATCACTGGTCATTCCACAGATGCAAATTAAAACAATGCTGAAATTCCATCTCACTCCGGAGAGAATGGCTATTCTCACGAAATCAACCAATAACAAATGCTGATGGGGTCAAGGGGAAAAAAGAACCCTTTGCCACTGTTGGTGGGAATGTAGATGGGGCAAGCGCTATGGAAATCAGTGTGGAGATTCCTCAAAAAACTAGGACTAGAGGTTCCATTTAACCCAGCCATTCTCCTCCTGGGTATTTTCTCTAAAGAATTAAAAGCATCACACAACAGCAATATATGCACACCTATGCTGATAGCAGCATAGTTCGTAATAGGCAAATCTTGGAAACAACCCAAATGCCCATCACGTATTAAATAGATAAAACAATGTGTTTTTTATACAATGGAATACTACTCTGTCATAAAGGAGTATATGCTCAAGTCATTTCCAGGAAAATGGATACGTCTTGAGACTATACTTTTAAATGAAGTAAATCAGAAAAACATGTATAAATACTGCATTATTTATCTGCTGTGAGAAACCAAAAGTGTAAATAAGGATCAAAATTTATAATAGGTATTGTGAAATATGAAGAAAATATTCAAATGGGGAGTGGGAAAGGAAAGAAGGGGAAAGTAAAAAGAAATGAGATAGGAGGGAAAACATGAAAACAAAGCTTGGAGGCTGAGGCAGGAGGGTCCTTGTGAGTTCGAGACCAGCCTGGGCTACAAAGTGAGCTCAAGGCCAGTCTAAACTGCATAGCGAGACCCTGTTTCAAAAAGACAAAATCTGGTTAAAAATAAATGAAAAATAGATGTATACAAATAAGAAAAAGAAAGAAAGAAAATAAAGCATGCCTCTACTCAGGCTCTAGCACTGTGAATACCTGACTTAAAGAAAAAACTTGTTTCTCTATATATCAGAAAAGGGAGAAATTGCTTTGGGGGTCTTGACACCCAGTGGAATACTTTCCAAATTAGTTCAGTGGAGGGGCTGCTGGACGGCCACCATGTCTGAGAGTAATAGTAGCTATAGCCGTACTAACAGAAAAAGCTACAAAGTTAACTTTGGTACATTTGGGACAGAGACTAGAATTTCTGACTTTCCATCAGGTCAGAGCTATTCTAGAGATAAAGGTTACTTGTGGTTAATAGGGGAGCAGTTTACCAAGTACTAGACCATACTCTTAGACACCATTGTGATTATTATAAAAATTTACACTATTATTAACCCAGATTCTTTGATGCCTACAGATCCAAAGGTTAGCCACTCTTGTGAACAAGTAACCTCCCAGACCTATGCAAACAAGAGGGAAATCAGTGATCTGCCCCTCCAAGGTCCTGAGGAGGTACTGTTCACTAATGCAAGTAGCTTTGTCTGAGAAAGACATCAAAAGGCAGGTTGTGTAGTTGTCAGCTCACAACAGGTCACTGAAGCTAAATATCTCCTCCCAGGAACCTGTGCTCAAAAGGCAGAGCTGGTAGCTCTTACTTGGTCATTGATATTAGGAAAGCATAAAAGGTTAGCATCTATACAGACTCAAAATATGCCTTTCTGGTGCTCATGCACTGCAAGGAACACCAAAGAGACATGTATGAAGTCTTCTTGGAAAACCAAAAGGCTTCCAGGAATGGTGGCACATACCTGTAATCCCAGCACTCAGGAGGCTGAGGCAGGAAGACCACTGAGAGTTTAAGACCAGCCTGAGCTACAAAGTGAGTTCAAGGCCAGCCTGAACTTCACAGTGAAACCCTGTCTCAAAAAGACAAAAAAACAAACAAAAAGAAAGAAAGAAAGAAAGAAAGAAAGAAAGAAAGAAAGAAAGAAAGAAAGAGAGAAAGAAAACCAAAAGGCTGGTAGGGAGGCAAAAAGGCAGTCCTATAGTCCCTTAAGACTAACCTTATTCCCAATTCCTGGGAAATCATTAAAGCCACTCTCTATGCCCCCAGGAAGAAAAATAGGCCTTAGGACAAGGTGGAATTAAAAAGGGACCCTGGTGGTATTTAGGAAACAAACTGGTCTTTTCCCAAAGGATACAATGGAAGGCTATAAAAACCCTTCACTATTCCTTCCATATGGGAAGAGATGCTACATTGGAAATGGTCACATGAGTTTTCACAGGACTAGAAACAACCACCCAACAGGTCTGCAAAGCTTGCCCACTTTGTGCCTACAACAATCTGGCAAGCCCAAACCATTCCCTCTACTAAAACCTGTACAGAGGAGAGAAACATACCCTGGGAGAGGCCTGGCAATTAGACTTTACCCAGATGACACCATGTGGAAGATTTAAACAGATTTTGTTGTTAATTGACACCTTCACAGGCTGAATTAAAGCTTTTCCTACCCATTCAAAAAAGGCTTTTGAGGTAATCATGGTACTTGTTAAAGAAGTCACCCTCAGCTGGGCATGGGTGGCACAGCCCTGTAATTGCAGCACTCGGGAGTCTGAGGCAGGAAGATTGTTGCAAGTTCAATAACAGCCTATGCTACAAAATGAGCTCAAGACCAGCCTGAACTGCATAGCAAGACCCTGTCTCAAAAAGACCAAAAATCCCAAGGAAATCACACCCAGAATAAGGGAAAAACAAGTTATATAATGTACAGGTACAAATTCTCTGTGACGAATGTGATCCTTATATATCTAAAATGTACCAATAAAATCTGATTTAAAAACAGAAATCACTCACAGATTTAGACTACCCTAGTCTGTCCAGAGTGACAAAGGAGCTTCTTTTCCTCCCAAATAATTCAGGGAGTGCCAACGGCTTTAGGACTAAAGAACCACCTACATTTCTCTTGGTGGCCTTAATTTGCAGGAAAGATAGAGATCCAACCAGACCCTAAAGTGAGCTCTGGCAAAATTTTGCCAAGAGATATCTGAGTGCTTACTCTGATTGTTAACAATAGCATTCATGAGGGCTTGTACAGAGGGCCATTTTTATCCTCTGATATGATGGTAGACCCCGAGATTCTTACAGTATCTCATCAGCCAGGGCCAAGTTCAACAGGCTATCCAAATGTGCAGGAACAGTGTCCTGCTGGCTCCTGGCCTGGGGGCAGGGCAACCGCCTAGTGTCTGTCCTGGAGAACAAATGCTTGTGAAACTCAGAGAGAACACCATCAGACCAGTGAAAGCCAAAATACAAAAGCTTCTTTTCAGTGATCCTTGCAACACCCACTGCGGTAAAGTGGCAAAGATGATAATTGGATTCACCTTTCTAGATTAAAAGTAGTTCCACCAAGCAGGGCATGGTGGTGCATGCCTGTAATTCCAGTGCTTGGGAGGCTGAGGAAGGAGGATTGTCAGGAGTTTGAGAGCAACCTGGACTACAGAGTGAGACTCTGTCTCCAAAAACAAAAACATACAAGTCCCACCTAAACTATCTGAAGAAGAAAGTCACCAAAAAGGAAAAGAAATCTACCCCTGTGATTCTCTGGGAGACTTGAGTTTCTCTTTAAAAAGTAAGGCTCCAGTGCTGCTACAGATAATGTAAACAGGATCTTGCTAAGGCCAGGGCTCGCAGACTCTTGATAACTTATCTGACATATCTCTGCACTATACATTCTTTTCTACAGGAACTGTGGCCATCTGACCTGTTCCTTACATTTGTGCAGGTCGTAAAATTTCTTTCTCCCACCAAACAGGAGGCTTTGATGGTCACTCCCTTCTCATAATTTTCCGCACAAGTTTTTCTTTCTTCAACCCTGTTATGAGCCACAACACCCCAGGGTAGTCGGAGAGCACATAATGCCTAACAAGGAGGGTCTGCAGCCCCTCCCTGCTGGAAGAAGCTATAGAAGGCAGAGCGCAGCACTCCTTCCGCATGCATCAAGATTTATGGGATTTATGTCTCTTAGGGGAAAATGATCTAGAAGGTAGGGTATGGCAAAGCAGGCTAGGGCAGTAAGTGGGACCTGTCAATGACAAGATCCCAAGACAGTGCCAGATAATTGGAAGACCCCATATGTGGGAATTTTCACAGGTTCTATGAGATGTGGACTGCACGTATGGCCATGGACAGCATGGGCAGCCCATTATCGTGACTCATTAGGGTATCTGTATCTTCTAGATGCAAAGTGTACTTTTCCTTCTGCTTTCATCACTTCCTCTCTTTGTTTGGCCCAAGTTTGTTCTATAGAGCCAATTTTTCCCTTGACTCTTTATCCCTCAATTTGCAAATAAACTTTTGGCACGGTGTTTGGTTTCTCTCATCCAATTTTTTGTCTGAGGCAAGAAGGACCTGGAGTATGTATTTGGAAAGGGCTTGCCGATGAAACGTAGTCCAAGTGCGGAGGGGGCTCCTCGTGGTGTCTGTGTCCTCATACGCAGTCCACATTTCATGGGGTCCTGTGAAAAGCTCTCCATACAGGGTCCTAGGGATTATTTGGCTCTGTCCTAAGATCTTGTAATCACCAGGTCCTGCTTATTCCCACAGCCAGCTCTGCCACACTCACTTTCTGTGTCAATTCCTTTTTGAGTTACAGCAGACTTACCCTATGTACATAATTCATCAGAAAACTTTAATATTTGTCCAAGTTTGACTCTGTTTAGCTATGGAAATTTTTTCTGCTCCTCAGCCATGGTAGTATATGGCGATAATTACAGCTACTCAAGACACTAAAGCAGAAGGACCATAAATTCTAAGATAACTTCGTCAATTTGGTGAGACCCAGTCCCAAAATAGAATAGATAAGGGCGGGGAATATAGCTCAGCACTCTTTGGGTTCAATTCTCTGTACCACACCTCCCACCAAAAAGGAAAAGAAGAACAGAAGGAAAGAAAAAGAAACTAGGTCATTTAGCCCTACCTACTGCATTTATCCCTCCACCATTTGTTTTCTTAGTTTTTCCTTCACTAGTGACTCAAACCAGGGACTTCACACTGAGCTACCTCCCCATCACCATCACCCCCCCCTTTTAAAATTGCTAAATTGCCTCGGGTGGGTTCACACTGGTGATCTTTCTGCCTCAGCCTTTCAGTGTGCTGAGATTACGGGGCTGCACCACCATGGGTAGCGCTTACCATTTTGTCATGTGATACATACTACATTTATAAATATTGAAAAACCAAACAATGTACTCTGATAATTACTTTACATAATTTTATGGCTTTTCAAGTAAGAGAAGAAAATGTGCCGCTATACATTAATTGCTTTTGCTATATTATTCTTCTATTTATCATTTCTAGTTCTCTGTATTTGTTTATGTGAATTTTAATATACTCTGGAGACACTTTCTTAGCCCAGTACAGCTTTGTCCCCATCCACCTTTCTTTGTTGTTATTGGTAAATATATTACATTTCTGTATATAACAAGATGATATGTATTCTTTTTTTTTTTTTGGACTGGGAATTGAACTCAGGACCTTGCACTTAGCAGACAGGAGCTCATGTCGTTGAGCTATACCCCCAGCCCCTAATGTTTAGTTCTATATATTCTTTTTTGGGGAAGATAATAAATATATATGTTGTTTTATGTAACATTTAAAAATCTTTTATGAAATTAGAAGAAATATGTACTTATAATATCTTTTATAATTACATAATTATCTTTATCTTTGCTCCTTTTGTGGGGTGTGGATTTAGAATTACAGTAATAGCTGTCTCCATGGTTTCTCTTTGCAGTTTCCATTACCTGCAGTCCACTAAGGTCCAAAAGTAGTAAACAGAAAATTCCAGAGATAGCCAGGGACATAGCTCAGTGGCATAAGCACCTGCCTGGCAAGCGCAAGATCCTGAGTTCAATTCCAGAACAAAAATAAAATTCCAGAGATAAATAATTCATATTTTCTAAATGGAACATCATTCTTAGTAATGTGATCGCATCTTGCACCATCTCACTATGTTCAGCTAAGGATGTGAGTGACTTTTTGTCCAACATGTTCACACTATACACACCCCACAGACTACTCACTTAGTAGCCATTTCAGTTCTCAGATTGACTGTCATCGTATCACAGTGCTTCTGTTCAAGTAATCCTTATTTTATTTAATAATGGCCCCAAGGGCTAGGGATGTAGCTCAACAGCACAGCACCTGCCTGGTAAGTGTGAAGCCCCAAGTTCAATTCCCAGTACTAAAATAATAATAATCATGATGGCCGAAAGTGTAAGCGTAGTGGTGCTGGCAATTCATGTATGCCAAAGCAAAGCTAAGCTTTACAGTGCTTCCTTTACTAACCAGGTCAGGCATGGTGACACACGCCTGTAATCGCAGCACTCAGGCTGAGGTGGGAGGACTGCTGTTAGTTGAGGCCAGTCTGGGCTACATGGTGAGTTCAAGGCCAGCTTGAAATACATAGTGAGACCCTATCTCAAAAGCAAAGAAAGAAAGAAAGAAAGCAATAGCCATATGAGGTAATTGGGAAATGATAGGTTTGTCATTGTCAGGCTACTACTCCTAAAAGTCAAATACCATTAACTGAAAAAATTAGGTAATGAGATATATAAGACCTATCCAAATCATTGTAAGTGGTTTAGCAAAACACCAAACTAATTTTTACAGCATTCCCATATACAAAGCACTTTACTTACTTTAACTCAATCCTCACAATGACCCTAGAAAGTAGATTATATTGTTATTCTCATTGTACAGACAATACTCATATTCTGTATTCCTTATTCCTCACCTGTAAAATGAGAGTAATAAATACTACTTGCCATGTTTACTTCACAGGAATCGCTGTAAAAGTCATGTAAAATAAGCCGGGCATGGTGGCGCACACCTGTAATCCCAGCACTCGGGAGGCTGAACCAGGAGGATCGTTGTGAATTCGAGACCAGCCTGAGCTACAAAGTAGGCTCAAGGCCAGCCTGAACTGCATAGCAAGACCCTGTCTCAAAGACAAAAAAAAATCATGTGAGATATATTTATGTCTTATTTCTAAATTTATGTGGGGCTGTTATTCTAGTGATTACTTCTGTGACAATCTGAATGTTATCAAGAGAGAAAAAGCACATAATAACTTGAACAGGAGATATTTAAAGTTAAGAATTTGAGCCAATTGTGGTGGTGCATACCTGTAATCCCAGCACTCAGGAGGCTGAGGCAGGAGGATTATTCTGAGTTCCAGACCAGCCTGGGCTACAAAGTGAGCTCAAGGTCAGCCTGAACTGCATACTGAGACTTGGTCTAAAAATTTAAAAATAAATAAATAAATAAAATAAAGAATTCACCAGGCATGGTGGCACAGGCTTGTAATCCCAGCACTGGGGAGGCTGAGGCAGGACAATCCTTGTGAGTTCAAGACCAGCCTGGGCAACGAAGTGAGCTCAAGGCCAGCCTGAACTGCATAGCAAGACCTTGTCCCCAAAAGACCAAAAAAAAAAGAAAGAAAGAAAGAATTAGCCAGGCGTGGTGGTGCACATCTCTGCTTCTAGCACTTGGGAGGCTGAGGCAGGAGGATCAGTGCAAGGGCAAGACCAGCTTGGACTAAGTGAATTTAAGGCCAGCATAAACTACATAGTGAGAATCTGTCTAAAAAAATAAATAAAAATAAAGTTAGGAACCATTACTAATCTCACCCCAGAAAGAATGGCCATTATGAAGCAATCAAACAATAACAAATACTGGCAGGGCTATGGAGAAAAAGTAACCCTTCTCCACAAATGCAGGGAGTGTAGACTGATAAAACCACTGTAGAAATCAGTGTGGAGATTCCTCAAAAAACTAGTATTAGAGGTCTCATTTGACTCAGCTATTCTCCTTCTGTGTATCTTCCCAGAAGAATTAAAAACATTGTACCACAGCAATATATGTGCACCCATGTTTATAGTAACACAATTTGTAATAGGTAGATCTTGCAAACAACCCAAATTCCTATCAACTGAGGAATAGATAGAAAAAAGAAGTGGTCTTTTTGCACAATGGAGTACTACTCAGCCATAAAGAAGGATAAACTGGAAACTTTGTAGGTAGATGGATGCAACTCAATACCATACTCACAAGTGAAATAAACCAGGTGCATATGTGTAAACGTTGTATTTTCTCCCTAGTGTGAGAAGCTGGAAGAGTAAATAAGATCCATAATATATAATAGATATTGTAAAATGGAAGGAAACTTCAAAAGGAAAGAGAAACTGGGAAAGGGGAATGGAGAAAAGAAGAAAGGAAAAAGCAAAGAAAAAAATATATGTACAAGATATTTATACTACTAATTTCTCTTAGTTCATTGAAAAGAAAGATTTGTGCTAATATTGTTTGGAGACTTAAGTGCTGATATCTTGTAAAAAAAAACTATTGCTAGTCACAGGAGTTTGTTACGGTGAAGGATGCACTAGTAAATAGTAAAGAGAATTAAAGAATGTGGAATAGCAGATATAATAAATAGGAGATATGACAGAAGATACAGGAGATATAATAGTACTGAAATAGAACACCCTGCACCCCTACTCACTTCCCAGAGCGAAGATTCAGGTCTTGTTGGAAAAGACACAGTGAGCAGAAGCTCATGTAATGGCAAGAAATGGGCTGTGGTGCCTTGCAAACAAAACTTACTAAAACTCCAACCTCCAGAAATTACTGGAATTCTGTCCTCTGGAACTTGCTACAAATCCATCCTCCAGAACATACTCTCTAGGCACCTTACAAAGATTTACAGGAGGCGAGTGTGGTGGTGCATGCCCATAATCCCAGTACTGGGGCTGAGGCAGGAGGATCCTTTCATGTTAGAGACCAGCCTGGGCTGCAAAGTGAGTTCAAGGCCAGCCTGAACTGCATAGCGAGACCCCATCTCAAGAAGACAAAAAAAAAAAAATTTCAAGAAAGAGTCTCATTGGAAGCACTTTACTTCAACACCACCAAAAGGAGGGTACCATAGGAAGTTAGCTAGTACTGCTGAAACTGTACCACAGAGCATAGGCCCTGAAGAGCACTACATCTGATTCAAGAGCAGTCTACACCCACTGAGCACTTTAGAAGCAGAAAAAATTTCCTGTACTGTCTTCCCATTCTTTTACTGATGAAGTTTTAGAGCCACCTGACAGAAGGAAAAAAAGTAAAATGGCCCAGAACCATTTTCAAAAGGGTGAATTTGGAAAAAATAAGCAATAAATTGATGAACTAGCACAAAATTTTTGCTGTATTTTTCTTGAGTTAGGGTCTCACTATGTAGTCCAGGCTGACCTCAAACTCACTATGTAGCCCAGACTGGCCTCCACCTCACAGCAATCTTAGAGCCTCAGCATTCTGAGTGGGGGTTTATCTGTCTGCCACCACACCCAGCTATGCTGTGTTCTTTTTTTTTTTTTTGTATTCTTGAAAGTAATGACAAAGTAGATAAGAGGGACACTTAACAAAATGTGTATGTAAATGTGTTTATTTATTCTTCAGAATTAATGGTATTTAGTGAGAGCTAATGCTTTTAAGTGCTTTTGTAACTCTTAGAATCGCTAATGAAGCCTGTGGCCAAAGCTCTAACTGGGAGGGAAGGAAAATTTTTTAAAACTATGGTGAAAGCGGATTTACCTAGGAAAAAAGGTTTGGAATGTTTACATGATATATTCCTTTCCCAAGGCTGCTGTAGAAAGTTAGCATAAAATGGATGACTTAAAACAACTGGCATTTTTTATTCTCTTACAATTGGGGAGGCTAGAAATCCAAACTCAAGGTATTGCCAGGATAATGCTCTCTCTGAAAGCTCTGGGCAAAATCTTTGCCTCTTCCAACTTCTAGTATCTTCTGGAATTCTTTGGTTTATGTCAGGATAAATCTAATCTCTTCTTCTATATTCACATGGTCTTCTGTGATGTGTGTTCTTCTCAAATCTCCATTTCTTTTTCTTTCCCTATGGTGTGAGGGATTGAACCCAGAGCGTCATGTAAACTAGGCAAACACCCTACCCCTGAGGCACACCCCTATCTCTCTTTTCTTGTAAGGACATCAGTCATTAAATTTCAGGCCCATGAGCCAGGTGTGGGGGTGCACACCTGTGATCCCAGCACTTGGGAGGCTGAGGCAGGAGGATAATTGTGAGTTCGAGACCAGGGAGACCTTGTCTCAAAAAGGCAAAGAAAAAAAAATCAAAAAACCACTGTTACCCCCTATCATTTGGTTGAAACCCCATATCATTTCTAATGTCCTTGCTTTGCTTTTTTTTTGTATTTTGCTATTTTTTT